>CAVNYN010287821.1:0-87088 GCA_963692815.1 Nyctanthes arbor-tristis | reverse complement strand
ACAAAAGTAGTTACCAAGCAGAAGCTTGAGTTCTGTGCCGGCCACGCTGGTATGCATTCCAAGTGATACACTTGAAGTTTGAAATACCTCCCTCATGGACTGGAGGGGAGATCGTTGGGAGGGTCCATCCCATGATGTTACCCAACTTAAATACAAGATAAAAGTTGGGGGATGAATTAAGTAATTTAGTTGAATAAAAGTAGAAGCCTTGAGGGACACAAAATCCTAGACCAAATTGGATTTGGTTTGTTTAATATATATATATATATATATATATGTTGATGCATGTGCAAAAAAAAGGCAAAAAGGAAACAAAAAGGCCACGGAAAGAAAAAAGGCAGAAGAATACACGAAACCAGAGGAAAAATTGCAAAGACATTCACGCACGGGACACGAGGAAATTGAGGAAGAAAATTCAGCCACTTTGATTAATCGCTTGGAACGTTATTTCGACATTCGATTTGGTATTCATCTTCTTCAAGCGGTGGTTTCTCCAAGTTAATTCTTGGAACGGGTTAGGTGATATTTTCCTCATCTCTCTTGTTGTTGATTACTAGATCCTATCTATTGTTAGATGAGTTATTTGTGGTGTCAAGAATATTGTTCTTGACGGTGTTGCGTGGTTGTGGTAGTGTGTGATTACCTCTTGATTTAGGGCGATAATCTTGAGAGGATAAACATTGTATTTCTATTATTATTTGGTGATAGTGGAGTTGTCGGTTTGCCCCGTCGATTTTCCCTTCTCATTGGAGGGTTTTACGACGTTAAATAATTCCTGGTGTTATTTACGTTTCCGCACGTATATTATTGTTTGATATATTGATTGCCTATTTTAATCACACGGGTTTAGGGAAATTGATTAAATTCCCAACAGTAAAAACGTGGTGCATCAAATAAAAATTGTGGTGCGGATATAATTATCCATAACTATATAGCAACTCAATTACATTATTCCCATTAATACGTCTTCCCCTCTCTTAGGTATATATAAATAGCCCTTCTAAGTGTATTTCCAGTGTGGGGGAAAACCCCACCATCTCATTCATTGTAAGGGCCAAAACCCTTAAAAAACCCACCACCCCATTCACTGGGTTTTCTTCCCCCACCATTTTATTCATTGTAAGGGCTGAAACTCATTTTTGAGGGTGAAATTCAAATTTAGCCCTTCATTTGAGTTTCCCCTAAATTTCCGTTTTTACTTTTTCCTGTTCCATTTTGCCTCTAACATTTTCCCCCCCTTTTTTGGGAGGGGTGGGGAGGGGTGAAGAGAATGGGTGAATGAAGGGTCAATTTGACTATTCATTTAATCATTTATATACTTCTTCAAAAATGGTCCAATATTATTTTTACTTAATGGGGAAAGCTCAAATTTAGACTTTTTTCTCTAATACTAGTGCCGTCAAGTTGATTTCCAGAGAGTCAGATCAAACTCCATACACAGAATTCAATCTGACTCAATAAAAGCACACGTGCTCTTAATGAGTGAAAATCAAAATTACAGTGTATGGGTGTTGGGAACCGAGGGAATAGGAAAATTATAATGAAAAGAGAGGTAGAATAAAGAGGTTTGAAAGGTACAGATTTTTTTAGAGTACAATAAAAAATCTACATCATAGCAACACAAATACACATCGATATTTATCATACTGAAACACAACGCTAAAAAATCAATAATACAGACCTACATATAGTCGGAATACACACTACGCTAAAATGTAGAAAATACCACATATAGAGGTATTGAACCTGGGATCTCTAGATCTCAGTACTTCAGCCTGGCCCCCTAACTAAATAGACTACGCCTCATTGGCTAAAGGTGTAGATGATGATTAAGTAATTTTCCATAAACCAATTATTTCACATGTGCGTCATACAGGATGATAATACAAGATGATATAAGCAATTTAAGAGAATTAAACATGACTGTAGAAAAACGACATAAGCTATACTATTTGAGCATTTATGTATGTGTAGAGAAAAACAATATAGGTGCTACCATAATACAATATCTTTTATTAATGAAGAAAAAAATAGTCTAAAAGGAAAAACGAAGGAAAACGTTGAAGAAAATTTGTGAATACTAGAAGCAATCCTGAAAAACAATCCGATTGTGTGAGATAAAGACGGATACAGTTCACCAATTCACAATAAACCTTTTTTTAATAATGATCGATTAAAATTTTAAACTTTTTAGAAGCTCAAGGCCTATAAGCTAAGACTCTATTATGCATAACTCTTCTCTAAGCACCTTAATATAGCCATACATCCTCAATTTTTTCATTAAATAACCAATATGGAATTCTTTTTTATGTCGAAAGTCATATTTTCAATAGCTCTTAAAGGAAGAATAAAATTTTAACCATTTTTTGAACGGTAAAGATAAAAAATAAAATAAAATCAAATGTCCTTTTCTACATTATTTTATGTGAGAATTAATTTATTTTAATTATTTAATTAAAACTGGTCCAATGACCTTGAACTGTTTGCCTTTTTGATTCGATAACCAGTTAGGTTTTCTAAACATTTGCAAACATTGGAATCAATCTAGAAAACAATCTGACGGTATGAGATAAAGACGGATATGGTTCATATGTTCACAATAAACTTTTTTTAAATAATAATCTATTAAAATTTTGAATCTTTTGGAAGCTCAAGGCTCATAAGCTAAGGCTATATTATGCATTACCCTTCTTTACGTAGTTTAATATAGGCATATATGTTTAATTTTTTCACTAAATAACCAATGTGAGATTCCCTTTTTATTTACAAAGTCACATTTTTAATGGTCCTTAAACTATGATATTTGATATTTTATGTCCGTGTAAAGAAAAAATAATTTACATAAAAAACATAAGGAAAACATTGAAGAAAATTTGCAAATACTGAGATTAATCTAGAAAACAATCCGACGATGCGAAATAAAGGCGAATAAGGTTCACTGGTTCACAATAAACTTTTTTTCAATAATCATCCATTAAATTTTTAACTTTTTGAAAGTTCAAAACCCATAAGTAAAGACCCTATTACGCATAATCCTTTTACAAGTAGCTTAATATAAGCATGTGTCTTCAAATCTTTCATTAAATACTAATGTAAGATTCTTTTTCTATACCAAAAGTTACATTTTCAATTGCTCTTAAAAAAGGAATAAAATTTTAACCTTTCTTTAAATTGTAAAGATCAAAAAATAATTTTAAAACCAAACGTTCTTTTTCCACATTATTTTAGGTGAAAATTAATTTATTTCAATTACTTTATTAAAACCGATCCAATAATCTTGAACAGTAGCTTTTTCGGTTCGATGACTAGTTTGATTTTCTAAATATTTGCGAATACTGGAATTAACCCGGAAAATAATTTGATGGTACGAGATAAAGATGGATATATTCATCGGTTCACCATAAACTTTTTTCAATAATGATTCACTAAAATTTTGATTAGAGGTGTTCATATCTAAATACTAGTCAATACCGCTCAATACACATTAATAAATGTTTATAATTTAGTCAGTATAACTTTAAAAGTTCAAATTTTAATTTAACGACTCTATTCACTCAATAATATACAAATCATTATAACGATTACGAAATCGTTATGAGTTAATTATTTATTTTAGGTATTTAATTAGATGTGTTTATCTTTATAATACTAGTCAATATCACTCATAACATATCAAGAAATGTTTGTAATTTATTAGTATAACTCAAATGTTTAAATTTTAATTTAATGATAATATTCACTAAATAATACTCAAATCGTTATAATGATTACAAAATTATTATGAGTTAATTATCGCTTTTAGGTGTTTGACTGAGGGGTGTTTACATCTAAATACTAGTCAATACGACTCACAACACATTAAGAAATACTTCTGACTTATTAGTATGACTTAGAACTTCAAATTTTAATTTAATGACATTATTCAATAAGTAATACTCAAATCGTTATAACAATTACAAAATCGCGATGATTAGTTATCTATTTTAGGTGTTTGATTAGATGTTTTTATTTATAAATACTAGTCAATACTACTTACAATACATAAAAAATATTTATAATTTATCAGTAAAACTTAGAAGTTCAACTTTTAATTTAACGATGTTATTCACTCAATAATATTCAAATAATTATAACAATTTTGAAATCATTATGAGACAATTATCCATTTTAGGTATATGATTAAAGCTGTTCATCTCTAAATACTAGTCAATACGACCTATTACATATTAAGAAATACTTTTGACTTATCAGGATAACTTAAAAGTTCAAATTTTAATTTAATGACACTATTCACTCAATAATATTCAAATCGTTATATCGACAATGAAATAATTATGAGTTAGTTATCTATTTTAGGTGTTTGATTAGAGGTGTTTATATCTAAATACTAATCAATACAACTCAATATAGATTAAGAAATATTTATACTTTGTCAGTATAACTTAGAAGTTTAAATTTTAATTTAATGACACAATTCACTCAATAATATTCAAATCGTTATAACGATAAAGAAATTGTTATTAATTAATTATCTGTTTTAAGTGTTTGATTAGAGATGTTCATCTCTAAATACTAGTCAATACAATTCACAACATATTAAAAAAGTACTTCTGACTTGTCTGTATGACTTAAAGGTTCAAATTTTAATTTAATGACAATATTCACTCAATAACATCCAAATCGTTATATCGATAACGAAATTATTATGAGTTAATTATCCATTTTATGTTAGAGTATTAGTCAGTACCACTCACTACACATTAAGAAATGTTTATAATTTGTCAGTATAACTTAAAAGTTTAAATTTTAATTTAACGACGCCATTCACTCAATAATATTCAAATCGTTATAACGATTACGAGATCGTTATGAGTTAATTATTTATTTTAGGTCTTTAATTAGATGTGTTATCTCTGTAATGCTAGTCAATACCACTCACAATACATTAAGAAATATTTATAATTTGTCAATATAACTTAAAAGTTCAAATTTTAATTTGATGATACTATTCACGCAATAATATTGAAATCATTATAAATATTATGAAGTCGTTATGAATTAATTATCTATTTTAGGTGTTTGATTAGAGCTGTTTATCATTTGATTAGAGCCGTTTGTCTCTAAATAATAGTCAATACGACTTACAACACATTAAAAAAACTTATAGCCGGTTAGTAATTTAATGACATTATTCACTCAATAACATTCAAATTGTTATATTGATAACGAAATCATCTTGATTTAATTTTCCATTTTACTTGTTTGATTAGATGTGTTTTTCCCTAAATACTAGTCAATACAGCTTACAAAATATTAAGATATGCATATAATTTGTCAGTTTAACTTAGAAGTTTAAATTTTAATTTAACAATGCTATTCATTCAATAATACTCAAATCGTTAAAACGATTACGAAATCATTGTGAGTTAGTTATTTATTTTAGGTGTTCATCTTTGAATACTAGTCAATACCTTTTACAGCATATTAAAAAATCTTAATAATTGGTAAATATCGCATAGAAGTTTAAATTTTAATTAATTACAATATTTATTTCATAATATTCATATCGTTATAACGATTACTAAATCATTATGAGTTATTTTTTTCTAAATACTAGTCAATACTACTCACAGCACATTAAGAAATACCTATCACCGGTCGGTATAATTTGAAAATTTAAATTTTTATTTAATGACACTATTCACTCAGTAATATTTAAATTGTTGTAACAACAACGAAATTGTTATCAGTTAATTATCTGTATATACTATTCAATATCTCTCATAACACATTAAGAAATGTTTATAATTTATTGGTATAACTTATAATTTTGAATTTAATTTAACGAAGCTATTCACTCAATAATATTGAAATTGTTATGAGTTAATTATCTATATTAGTTGTTTGATTAGAGATGTTCATCTCTAAAAAAATACTAGCCAATCTACTCACAACACATTAAGAAGTGTATATAATCTGTCAATGTAATCTAGATGTTCAAATTTTAATTTAACGACACTATTCACTCAATAATGTTTAAATCATTTTACGATTACGAAATCGCCATGAGTTAATTATCCATTTTACGTGTTTAATTAGAGGTTTTCATATCTAAATACTAATCAATATCACTCACAATATATTAAGAAATGATTATAATGTGTCAATATAACTTAAAACTTCAAATTTTAATCTAATTATACTATTCACTCAATAATATTCAAATTGTTACAACGATTACGAAATCGTTATAAGTTAGTTATCCATTTTAGGTATCTGATTGGAGGTTTTATTTCTAAATGCTAGTTAATACCATTCACAATACATTAAGAAATGTTTATAATTTGTCAGTATAACTTAAAAGTTTAAATTTTAATTTAATAACACTATTCACTCAATAATATTCATATCGATATAAAGATTACAAATTGGTATGAATTGATTATCCATTTTAGGTATTTGATTAAAGGTGTTTATATCTAAATACTAGTCAATGAGACTTACTACAAATTAAGAAATACTTCTTCTGACTTGTCACTATAACTTAAATGTTCAAATTTTAATTTAATGACACTATTTACTAAATAACATTAAAATCATTATATCGATGACTAAATCAGTATGAGTTAATTATCTATTTTAAGAGTTTAATTAGATATGTTCATCTCTAAATACTAGTCAATAGGTATTTGATTAGAAATGTTTATTTTTAAATACTAGTCAATACTATTTACTACTCATTAAGAAATGTTTATAATTTGTAAGTATAATTTAGAAGTTCAATTTTTATTTAATGACACTATTCACTCAATAATATTCAAATTGTTGTAACAACAACGAAATCGTTATCAGTTAATTATCAATTTTAGGCGTTTGATTAGAGGTGACTATCTGTAAATACTAATCAATACCTCTCACAACACATTAATAAATGTTTATAATTTATTAGTATAACTTATAATTTTGAATTTTAATTTAGCGAAGCTATATGAGTTAATTATTCATATTAGGTGTTTGATTAGAGATGTTCATCTCTAAAAAAATACTAGCCAATCCACTCACAACACATTAAGAAGTGTATATAATCTGTCAATATAACCTAGATGTTCAAATTTTAATTTAAAGATATTATTCACGACGCTCTTCCGATCTTTAAATCATTTTACGATTACGAAATCGTCATGAGTTAATTATCCATTTTATGTGTTTAATTAGAGGTTTTCATGTCTAAACACTAGTCAATACCATTCACAATATATTATGAAATGATTATAATATGTCAGTATAACTTAGAACTTCAAGTTTTAATCTAATGATACTATTCACTAAATAATATTCAAATTGTTACAACGATTACGAAATCGTTATAAGTTAGTTATTCATTTTAGGTGTCTGATTAGAGGTTTTATTTCTAAATATTAGTCAATATCACTCACAATACATTAAGAAATATTTATAATTTATCAGTATAACTTAAAAGTTTATATTTTAATTTAATGACACTATTCACTCAAAAAAATATTTATATCGATATAATTATTACAAATAAGTATGAACTGATTATTCATTTTAAGTATTTGATTAAATGTATTTATATCTAAATACTAGTCAATAAAACTTACTACAAATTAAGAAATACTTCTTCTGACTTGTCACTATAACTTAAATGTTCAAATTTTAATTTAATGACACTATTTACTAAATAACATTAAAATCATTATATCGAAAACTAAATCATTATGAGTTAACTATCCATTTTAAGAGTTTAATTAGAGATGTTCATCTCTAAATACTAGTCAATAGGCATTTGATTAGAGATGTTTATTTTTAAATACTAGTCTATACTATTTACTACTCATTAACAAATGTTTATAATTTGTAAATATAACTTAGAAGTTCAAATTTTTATTTAATGACACAATTTTGAGAATGACAGAATTGACCCTAAAACTCGAAACTCATGGGGACCCACCCAAACGGGGTGGGAATGGGTTTTGGATGCCCCCCCAACCTACCTTGAAACCCGGTTTTTAAAGTTATTTAATTAAAACAATTTGCTTAGTGTGTAATATTGCTACATGAAATTTTCTTTTATTATAGGACTCCTGAATGAAATATCACTGCTACTAAGTTGTTTAATGGTAATATAATGGTTTATAGAATGAAAAATTAGTAACACTATATTCAAATTAATAGTTTTGTTATAAACAAAAATTAAAAAAAAAGCAGAGAAAATAGATCATCTACCCGCCAGTAAGAAGAGTAGTGTCACATTGGTTTGTAAATATGAGCAAAAGGTATTTATACTCTATAAAAGAGCATTATATGGAAGGCATCTTTTTAGCGGTGGATATATTTGGGCTTAAAGCCACTACGGTCAGACCAATAATTAAAAAGGCGGGCCCAACCAATTTATTTTACTGCACAAAAGATTTAAAGAACCATGATCTGCTCCACGATCCACGACTTGCGGATCGGAGCTGGTCATAGATCAAAGTGGATCAAGACTGTGATCCACCGACTGATCCATAAAACTTTTTTTTTTAATTTTTTTACCCAACAGTCAATATGGAAATATCTAATATAAACTCATCAAGTCATCATTCATCGTTTATCAACAACAAGAATTACCTAGTAAGTTTTTAGCATGCACACCCATTGACAATTAAAACTAACCCACTAGAGACATTACAAATTCATCAAATAGTTAAATATATCAACATGCACGAAATAGTAAAGACAAAGACAAGTAAACTTTCTTCTTCAAATCTTCATTTCTCAAAAGGCAAGACTCAAAAGTCGAGAGTGTCAGCGTAAGTATCAAAATTTATGCAAGATTGTGCCTACAAAAAAAAAAAAGACAAAATGTTACATGAAACAAAGAAAAATTAGAACATCACTAGGACAACTTAAATAACTAATATTTACCTCTTCCTCAATTTCTTCATCAGTCATCTTATTACAAGTTCTGTAGTATATTTGTGATTCTAAATTTTCTATTCAACAGAAAATAAAAAATATATTAGCAATTTTTTATTCTGAAATTAAGTTTTTTTTTTTAAACGGATAGGATCGGATTGAATCGACGCTAATCCAATCCGTGATCCTTTAGCGGATCGCAAATTCTACCAGGATTTACTCCATCGATCTATAGATTAGGAATTTTTTTCTCAAACAGATAGCGTATGTGTCAGGTTTGGAGCGGATCTGGTTTTTTTGCCATCCCTACTATTTCGATGTCCAAAAGGGGGTTAAAAAAAATCGGGGCGGGGAACGGTGATTTTTCCCATCCTTACCCCGAACCCTACCCTGGGCCCGATTTAAACAGGGATCAGGGCGGGGATGAGGCGGGGCGTGGAGAAGCCAAACCCGACCCACCCCTGTTATCCCTATTTAATTTACTGAATAGTATTCAAATCGTTATAATGATAATGAAATCGTTATGACACTATTAAGAAATCGTTATAATGATAATCCATTTACGTGTTCGATTAGAGATATTTATCTCTGAATAATAGTCAATGCTATTCACTCAATAATAGTCAAATCGTTATAACGAAAACAAAATCGTTATCAAGTGTTTGATTAGAGATGTTCATATCTAAATACTAGTCAATACTACTCAGACCACATTAAGAAATGTTTATAATTTGTCAGTATAACTTAAATGTTTAAATTTTACTTCAATGACACTATTCAATTAATAATATTTAAATCGTTATAGCAATTGTGAAATTGTTACGAGTGAATTATCCATTTTACGTGTTTAATTAGAGGTGTTAATATCTAAATATTAATCAATTTCACTCACAGCACATAAAGAAATGTTTATAATTTGTAAATATAACGCTAAAGTTCTAATTTTAATGTAATTACAATATTTATTAAATAATATTCAAATTGTTATAACGATTATGAAATCGTTATAAGTTAATTATTACTTTTAGGTATTTGATTAGATGTGTTTATCTCTAAATACTAGTTAATACGACTCGTGACACATTGGGAAATATTTTTTACTTGTCAATATAATTTAGAAGTTCAAATTTTATTTTAATGACATTATTCATTCAATAATATTGAAATCATTATAACAATAGCGAAATCGTTATCAGTTAATTACCAATCTTAGGCGTTTGATTAGATGTGTCCGTCTCTAAATACTAGTCAATACCATTTACAATATATTAAGAAAATAGTGTGTATACAATACAGACATTGCAAGTGGTTCTAAATGGTACTTTTAGGATTTCTAAATCTAAATAATTATAATTCAAGGGAATCGTATTACGAGAACACAAGAATATGATACTTACATGATCATTTTTGATCAGTTATTGCAAAGCAATGATGTGTTGCATACCGAAATTATTTCGTTGAGTCATAAGAAGTTATAGAATTTAGTTTTTTCTTTTTTTTTTGATATTACAAAGGGAATTGGAGGGGTAGGGAATTGAACCTTTGACCAAGTTAAGAAGCAAACTAGGATGTCATCAGACCATAGGGGTCTTGACAGAAGATATAGAATTTAGTTGTTTATGTGAATTCATGTTGAAAGTGAAAAGCAAATTTATATTACGTTTCTAATAACATAATTTATCTGAATAAATCAATGTGTTTTTATGAACATTGGTTCACTTTCAATTTATAATATACAAATGCATACATAAGTGTACACAAACAAGATTTGAAGGTAAATTCAATTTTCATTACCCAAGAGATCCAAACCAAGCATCGAGATAGTATCACAAATATTAGAGTTGAAATTCTACTTCCAAGTTAAGCAGTCCTTGAGAAAAGCTTTTTGTTTTGTTTTTTTATTTACCTTCAAATGATATATTGATCATAATTCTAATTACTCTATTTCTTCAATGTTAAGGAGTTATGCTAAAGGGTTCGTCTCAGTTCCACCAATTCTTCTCCACTTTTCATATATGTTGGGTCATTATATAATAAATGATTTTGATTATTTTGGAAATAAATATGAGAATTTGGGAGTTTAATCTTAATTGAAAATGAATCATCAAATAGAACTGAAGAACAAATTACTCAATGTGAGCGTGAAAGAGCCATAAAACCTATTGAAACTGTAATAGTCGGATATAAATAAAAGAATTGAAAATGGTAAACTAAATGTTGTTATTAAAAAATTTTTGCCTGTATTGAGCGGGCAGTAGTGATTAAAGTAGGTAATGGCAAGTAAATGTCACTAAAGTGATCATAGTGATGTATTAATAGGTAGGTTTAAAGTTTTAAAGAAAAATAAAAATAAAAATAAAATTAAATAGTACTAATAAATGAAAATAGCAAATATGCAATTATAATAAATGAATAGAGGCAAAACCCTCCAAAAATGTTTCTTCCATAGTCACTTTTATATATAGTGTAGATGATTATAATTTGTTAATATAACTTAGAAGTTCAAATTTTAATTGAGTGATGCAATTCACTCAATAATATTTAAATCATTATAACGATTACAAAATCATTATGAATTAATTATCTATTTCAAGTATTTGATTAAAAGCGTTCATATCTAAATACTAGCCAATACCACTTACAAAACATTGAGAAATGTTTATACTTTGTTAGTATAACTTAAATGTTCAAATTTTAATTTAATAGCGTTATTCACTCAATAATATTCAAATTGTTATAACGATTACAAAATCGTTGTGAGTTAATTAACAATTTTAGGTTTTTAATTTGAGGTTTTCATCTTTAAGCACTAGTTAATACTACTCACAACGCATTAAGAATTGTTTACAATTTATCAGCATAACAAAGAACCTCAAAATTTAATTTAATCAATAATATTCAAATCGTTATAATGACTAAGAAATAGTAATGAGTTGATTATCACTTTTATGTGTTTGATTGGTGTGTTCATCTCTAAATACTAGTTAATACGACTCACAATAAATTAAAAAATACTTCTGACTTATCAGTATAACTTATAAATTTAAATTTTGATTTAATGATACTATTCACTCAATAATATTCAAATCTTTATAATGATAATAAAATCGTTATCAGTTAATTATCAATTTTAGGTGTTTGATTAGAGGTGTTCAGCTCTAAATACTAGTCAATATCACTCATAATACATTAAGAGATGTTTAAAATTTTTCAGTATAACTTAGATGTTTAAATTTCACTTCGACGATATTATTCACTTAATAATATTCAAATCGTTATAAGGATTACGAAATCGTTACGAGTGAATTATCTATTTTAGTTGTTTGATTAGAGGTGTTTATCTCTAAACACTAGTTAATACGACTTATAAGTCACAACACATTAAAAATATTTCTGACTTGTCAGTTTAATTTACAAATTCAAAATTTAATTTAATGACGTTATGCACTCAATAATATTCAAATCGTTATCCCGATATCGAAATCATTATCTGTTAATTATTAATTTAGGCATTTGATTGAGGTGTTCATTTCTAAATACTAGTCAATACATTTAATAACATATTGAAAAATATTTATAATTTGTCTATATAACTTAAAAGTTTAAATTATAATTTAACAATGCTATTTACTCAATAATATTTAAATCATTATAGCGATTACAAAATCATTACGAGTTAATTATCTATTTTAGGTGTTTGATTAGAGGCGTTCATCTCTAAATGCTAATCAATATCACTTACAAGACATAGAGAAATACTTATAGTTTGTTAGTATAACTGAGAAGTTCTGATTTTAATTTAATGACATTATTCATTCGATAATATTTGAATTGTTATACCAGTTACGAAATCATTTTGAGTTAATTATCATTTTTTTGTGTTTAATTAGAGGTGTTCATCTCTAAATGCTAGTCAATACGATTCACAACAAATTAAGAAAAACTTCTGTATTTTCAATATAAATTATAAGTTCAAATTTTAGTTTCATGACAATATTCATTCAATAACTTAAAGCATGTTTGATAAAAGCAACCTTCTACACTAAAAAAATGAGGCAAAGAAGAAAAAGTTAACTTAACAAAGATGTTCTCGACCGTACAAATATCACTAATTGTAAGGAATATATGAACATATTGAACATAAGGCCAAATTTCAATTTGCTGAATCTAATTATGGAGCACTAACTCAAAATTATCAGCTTTATCAATGAAAATAATGGTAGTCATAACTGATATATTCTTTCTTTGGGGTATTCAGTTATTGGGTATCAGTTGGAGCTGAGAATTACCAGAATAGCATCTATGTCATCTTCAGGGGATAGTTTTTTGGACTCTCTACGGGCTCCTTTTTCCTCTGCTTTGGCTGTTCTCTTTTCCGTTTTCTCTCTACCTTTTCCTGGCTTCTTCGTTTTCTTTCCCATTTTTCTTCCTCTTTGCTTTTTGCTTTTGCCGCCGCCGCTCGTGGTGGCTTTTGCTGCTTGCTACGGCTGTCGGCTCCCGTCTCAGTTCCTCGAAAATGTTCAAGAAGCAACCTTTTACAGCTTTCTTCCCTTATTTCGGGACCAAAACGACAGCGTGGCTTTATTATGTTTTCTTTATGGAGCTTTCTGCAGTGAGAGAGGAGGGAGATCCTTGATCGTCATTAATTAATTTCTTTTAATTATTATTATTATTACTACTATTACTATTATTATTACTATTACTACTATTAGTATATCATTATGCAATGGATCTGACTATGAGATTGAAATGTTAAAAGAGGTATTGCAATGAAAGAAGAGAAGAAGGAAGAAGAAGAGAGGAGGACGGACAGACAACTATTTAGTACATTTCTAAACGAGTAGGGAGAAAAGCGTTTTTTACGGTCGGTAACTATTACATTATCATAAATGGTTTAATTTATGTGAAAAATAGAACTGAACTACACTTGTGATATGGAAATAATACAAGACTTGTCGGTTCTTGATTTGTGTAGAGTATAATATACTCCTAATATATCATAATTTGTTTATCTGAGAGACTCTTTATGTTTATATAATAATATCTTTAAATTGAAAGACACAAATTTTTAGCTCCTACAACACGCTCTAAATAGCTATTGGGTTTAATTGTTGATCTTGAAAGTTGCAAAAATTAACTAAATATTAGAGGTGTGAATTTATTAAATGCACTTATCAGAACAAGATTAATGCTAGGGGATGCCTAGGAAAAGAAGCTAAAAGAAAAAAATAATATCTTTAAATTGAAAGACAAAATTTTTTAGCTCCTACGACACACTCTGAATAGCTATTGGGTTTTATTGTTGATCTTGAAAATGTAAAAAGTAACTAAATATTAGAAGTGTGAATTTATTAAATGCACTTGTCAGACCAAGATTAACGTTGAAGGAAAAATACCAAGGAAAAGAAGCTAAAAGAAAAAAATTAAGGGCAAAAATTGATTCTCAAATAATATATAAGAGAAAATCTAGTAATTATATTGTTAGAGGTTTTTTTTTTTAACTTTTTAAAAAATTTTTCCTCCCTTCTCTTAATACATTAGGAAAATTCTTGTTATACGAAAAAAGAGACAAAATATTTGACAAAATTGAAAAGTGTTGTGTGTAATTAGTATTAATGTAAAAGTGATATGATGTGTTGAAAAATAAAATTGTATCATTTGCCAATTTTATTAAACCTTTTATATCTGTTTATGTTCAAATAGTACAACTAATATATTAAGTGGCTTTGTTGGGTGAAAAAACCTTCACCCAACATTAAATGTGCTTTTTTAACTTTTGCACCTAAACTTTCAATTTTAGCATAATCTTGACACAATTTTTATTTCCATTCCTTCTTTATCCTCTTATTATTCATCCTCAAAACTTCCATGTATTCACGCGTTTTATCCAATGTTAAATTTCGTTAATTTTTGTGTTGAATGACGTATTGGGGAGGGTGGGATAAATTCTAGGTAATATTCACTTTACGTTGTTAAATTCTCAATTTTGACAAAATTTTATCCCTTTTTTTATTCCTACAACTTTATTCCTATTTTTTTTTTATACATTTAAGTATCCAATACCAAATTCCGTCAATTTTATATAACCACGTGGTTGGATCCTAACAGAATTATACAAACTTTTGTACAAAATCATTTTTACATATTCATGTGAAGGCTATATTCATGTATGTGTGAGCAAAATAATTTTGTAATAATTCTAAAAGAATATCTTGGGTCAATTTTGAAGAAATGGCTCATAATTCTTAGGAGCCTCTCAAGAATCCTACAGCTTTTCTTCAAAAAAAATGGGGCAGTCGAACAGAACAAAGAAAAAGACAGCTGAAACAAACATCCATGAGCTCTCGGGAAACACAAGAAGCATGAATTAGTTTCAGTTCGCCACAATTTCTCACGGTTATGACTTATGAGATTCATTTCTTCGCATGATCAATACATCCGTGCAATCCGTCACTTCGGCATATATTCTGCCCATTAGAATAGTACCATACCGGCCCCCTGCATTATTTTTTCTCAACCACAGATTCTCAGAATGGATAATTCGACACCATAGTTGACAAATCATGCAAGAATTTTCAGCAAATGGTTCAAATTTGCTCACAGTACTGTAGAATGTTAGTATCGAAGTAGGCGAACACCAAACCCATAATAGAAGTACAAAAAGGGGAATATATTGTAACAATGCCAGCCATTACGCTTCCTCCTCTTGATCTCAAAGAATTTCAAGAAAAGCTCTCTGCAACCTTCAGACCCTTTCAGCGTTCTTTCCAGTTCTGGGTCCGAGCAGTTGACATTTATACTGGTTACAAGGTTTGTCTTTGTTTATGTATGTAAGAAATTCACTGCTTCAATTGTGTAAAAATGTGGTTTGGTGTTTCTAGGTGTTTCAACTTAAAGTGAATTTTGAGAAGGATCCGGAGAAGCGGGAGGCAATGTGGGAGAAGCAGCATGAGTTGGCAGCTGACAAGATTTATAACATGTGCACTGATCTTGGTGGGTTTTTCCTCAAGGTAATAATAGTTCAATTAATTTCCTTCGCATTTTTCTCAACTCCAATTCTGGTTTTGCAAGTGGTGGGCTTTATCTGCTCTGAGCTGAATCTTTTGAAGCTCCTTTTAATACCCCTGTTTGGAAATATTTAATTGGCACATCTTTCCCCTTTTGAATGGCTTATTGTGATCTGCTATTATAGATTAGTTCAGTTAGTCCTGAGTCTTGAGAGTATATGTAATTTATTTTGGCTTTTAGACAGCACTTTTAGTTTTATAAATAAATATAAATTCTGCTTCCTATCTTATTTGGAGTTTTGGAATCATGTAGGTCGCCCAACTTATAGGGAAACCTGACTTGGCCCCGGCTGCATGGGTGAGAAGGCTTGTCACACTGTGTGATCAGGCCCCTGCTACCCCATATGTTGTTATGAAAAAAATTCTTGAGAAGGAATTGGGTAGAAGCGTTGATGAATTTTTTGAAAGATTTGATGTTGATCCCCTTGGTTCTGCATCAATTGCACAGGTACTTCTTCTTGACTCTTGTGTAATCTAACTGTGGTTCTTGCTCTGTAGGAATTAGTATTCGGGGAAAAAATATTCAATATCAATTATAAGCCATCTAGAATTCCAATTTGAAAACAAACTGAGCGTGTTACCTCTGCACAAGTCAAGGCTTTGAACTTGTTAAAATTTTGAAGCTCAATCTTTAAAAAGAATCACGGAAAAGTCGCATTTGATTAATTATAAATCTAGTCCTACATATCTCATAAACATTTGCTTCATCTTTAGCTTGGCTTTGCAACATCTAGATGATTTAATAAATATTAAGATGCTACTACCAATTTCAAGTTGTGATATTTCAGCAGAATGATTAAGGGATGTATTTCTGCTTATCATATGCATGTTAATGCATGGTACAGGTTCACCGAGCTTGACTTAAAGGTGATAAGAACGATATTGTTGTCAAGGTATGACAAGTTGCAGATAATTGATTTCAAAGAAAGATAAGAAATTGAAAAAATTAGTTGCATATTAGCTTTCTGCCTTAACGTCCAATATTATTAATATCATTGCAGGTGCAACATCCTGGCGTTCAGGAGTTGATGATGACTGATATCCGCAACTTACAAGCTTTTGCCTTATATATGCAAAAGACAGATATAAAATTTGATCTATATTCTGTAACCAAGGAAATGGAGAAACAGGTGCTCCAGTTGACCCCTTACTGCCTGATGATAATCAACTGAATTTGTTGTGTGTGTGCTTTCTGCTGTCAGTCCTGACTTTTAGTTTTGACTTCTTTGTTCTAGCCAAGAATTTTCTTTACCCTCTATTCATGAGTATGTCATGAAAATAAGCATGATTTCAGAGTCTTCTAGATTTGATGGAGTCTTTTAGTATTATACATGTAGTGCCCAGATTGTAATCCATTAGGTACTCAGAAATATAAAGCTCACTGTAACATCTATATGATAGACGGTACATGTTTGTGGCAATTGTTTGTTATTTATATAGTGGAAGCAAATTCAAGATGAGTCGTCAGCATCATCATCTGCTGAATATAGTTTAGCATTCATAAACTACCTAGTATCATTACCTGTCAGGCACTCACTAAATACGTCCGCCTTCTTGCAGTGAAGGCAGAAAAATTGTATCCTTATTTCTCATAGCTTTCTGTCCATCATCCATATTCTGATTGTCAATTGTTTTCACAAATTTGAAATCCTTCCTACCAACATAGCTAGGTGGTCTACGGTTTGATTTTTTTTTTTTTCTAAAGAAATGATTTTATGAGAACTCTCTCTCCCCCCCCTCTCCCTCCCTCGCTCCCTCCCTCCTTCCCCAGAAGAATGTGTGGTTAAAAAGTAATATGGGCAAATGCGAAAAATGAACCTTCTAAGAATATTAGGTTGAGAATGAATAATGGAAAGAATTTATTCTCTTATTAATTCCGCTGTAGTATACCCACTCTTTCAACATTCTGAAATTGCAAATTGATAATTATTTGGAAATGTACATATCAAGCTGTTGGTACAAGAGTACCATTCCGTTGCATTGATTTTCCAATTCTGTACATAGTAGCTGTGTAGTTGGACACTGGTTTTAGGATGCATGTGTTAAAAATGTCCATTATCTTCCCCCTGAGTTCAGTAATAACTAGATTAAAATATTATCAGTATGTCTTTTGCTATTTTGCTGTATGAGTTTAATAAGTTTGCTTTAGCTTTTTTCACATAATATTTCTCATTTTTATTTGTACTTTTTTGTACTTTGCTGTTAAAGATTGGACTCGAATTCAACTTTTTAAGGGAGGCCGATGCTATGGAAAGAATCCGGCATTTTCTGTATGAAAATAACAAAAAGACTCCGGTTTTGGTGCCACGTGTGTTGCGAGATATGGTCACTAGGTATGGTTGCACAACATTTCCTTTGGTCAAGCAAAAATAAAAAATATGAAGACAGTTTTTAGCTATCTGAGCAATAGATCAAAAATTTAACAGCTTATTGTTTCTCTCATAAATTGTTCGACTTTCCTGATCATCTTTCTAAACAAGTTTTTCCCAATAATGTCTGTTTGTATTAAAGAGTTATTAAAAAGGCATAGCCGTGTATTAAGGCTTTTTTTTCTTCCTAAGCAAGGCATACGACTCACCTTAGACCACAACACAGTGTCAAAATAATATTATAAAACAAAAGAAACTCATAATTACTAATTCAAAATTCATTATATTATATGACAATCTAAAGTGTGCAAGTAGACATGAACGAATCATCCATAAAACAAACTATTTCATTAGTTGGTGGAGCAATTGGCTATGCTGAAAAGCATTTGAGAAGCACATTATTTTAATGTTTTAGTCAGCAATGGGCCATTATAAAAATGATCAATCAAATTTTTTGTTAAATATGCCTAAAGTGTAACATAAATAAATTTGGAGAACTAAAGAGCATACTGCTTACAAGCCCTGAGGCTGTACTGCCAGATGTATTTATCACTCAACTGAGGTGCATGTCTTAGAAAAAGGTGTGTAACATAAATAAATTTGGAGAACTAAAGAGCATACTGCTTACAAGCCCTGAGGCTGTACCGCCAGACGTATTTATCACTCAACTGAGGTGCATGTCTTAGAAAAAGGTCTCATAATCAATGCATTCGGGCTTTTTTAATCACCTTACTCTGAGGCAGGGGAGGCAAGCCTGATTTGGATTTTCTTTCAAAGTTTTTTTTGTTACTTCATTAGTATAGCTTTCTTTGATTTCTACCTATAACACACCCTCTCAACTTTTCGGTCGTTGTTTCTGTTCTGGTGGTTGGTTCATCGGTTCAATCTTTTATCTTCTTTTTACTTGTCACATCCTTGCTACTTGATGCTCTTCATTTTATCTACATCTAGGTGACTTGTTTAACATATTGATAGGAGGGTTCTAGTGATGGAATATATTGATGGAACCCCCATCCTGAAGCTCGGGGATGAAATTTCAAGAAGAGGGATCAATCCTGGTGGTAAGGTAGCTGCAGCAGCAAAGCAGTAAGCCCCTACGATCATCCCAGAGAGTATGAGATGTTTTTGTTGTCTTCTTACATTCATATTGTACGTAATTCACATGATCATCCACTTCTCTTTTCCTGATCATTCTAACTTAGGATTGTCATTTTTCTCTAACATTTCTGTCCTGTTCATCATCAACCTCCTATCTCATCTCAATGAGGTGTAACTTAATGGGAGAAAAGTATCTGTATTTTATTAATCTAATGATAAATTTATAGTTAAATTTCAAATTAACTTTCAGATATATTTTGTAATGTCTAAAATCCTGCTGGGCCCCAGTCATCCCATAGAAGTCTCAAGATGTCCTTTGGCAATGACATACTGTTTAGGAGATATTGCAGAAGAGTCATTCTCTGATTCAGATATTTCCAAATGCAGGAACATCCTCAAAAGTTTGACACTTGCTTATGGACAAATGATACTAAAGAGTGGTTTCTTTCATGCAGATCCTCATCCCGGAAATATTCTGATCTGTCAAGGTTCCCAGGCAAGTCCCTATTTCTACCTTAATGTCTATTCACCATCTTGATTTTCTATTAATTTTTCAGGGATGTCATAGAGCTGCTTACATGTTTATTAGGTTGCATTGCTTGATTATGGGCAAGTGAAGGATCTTCCTGACAAACTGAGGCTAGGATATGCAGATCTTGTCCTTGCAATCGCAGATAATGATCCTAAAAGGGCATCAGACAGCTTCAGGTGTTACTGTTTTCTTAGGGATCTTGTTCTCCCTTTATATGTCCCTTATGAGTATTGTCAGTCTTTCCTCAACCAGTTAAGAGACTTTAATTTAAGAAATGAAGTGTTGACGGGGGAAAAAGAAATCCGACTTAGTTGAGGTCATATGATAGAAGGAAATCCTAATCATTTGAGGTCGCAGATACCATGAAAGTAGTGTATCCAAAAGCGAAATAGTTAAATACTTTTCTAGGACGAGAATGAGCTTTTCTCTGAGAACGTCATATTTTACCCCTATTCTTGGGGTGTAATTGACATTGAAATAATCCTTAGATTGAAACCCTCAAGAGAACAACTATAAGCAGATGTTACAATAAGAGAAGAAAAATGATCATTTATTCACCATATGGGAGTATTAGATTAGACTCGCAATAACCGAAAAAATTGAATGGCAAAATCATACCCGCAAGTAAATACATTTCTTTTTCTTTTTTTCATTTTCTTTTTAAATATATTTAATATTCTCTAATTCTTGTTAATGTTAGGGATCTGGGGATTCATACAGTGAGCAATTGTAAAGATGAGCAAAAAGAAATGTATAAATTGGCTGAGACTATGTTTGATACGAAGCTACCACCTGGTGTAATGATGTTGCAGCCCTTCGCTGAAGAATCGTCAATTAAAAAAATAGCTGTTCAGGTATTGAATACGTTTAGCGTTTTATGACTTTTAGTCCATACTGCTCTTCGGTTGTTAGATAAATATGTAAGAATACATTTCTTGTAAAATATCTTGCACCTCCTGAATGAATCATCATTGCTCTTCTAATTATGAAATAAATTATATTATTTTTATATTGGGTGTTGATCAAGTGATCAATGCTTTTTCGGATACTGATTTAAAAGTTTATACTGTTAGAATGAGGAATTTATTAAATATATCTCCTGGTTACAAATCTCATTACTGATGGACATGCCAGATTCATTTTTGTATTAGTGACCTGACATTGGGATTTTCGTGAACATATTGCAATGAGACTTGAAATAATGACTTCTATGTGCTACAATTAGATATTGAACGATTTCATCTAAAACTAAACTAATGGAAGGCTGAAATTTATTTGTTCAGATTGCATTTTATTTCTCATTTTGTTGCACTATGTTAGGCTTTCCCTGAGGAACTCTTCTGCGTTCTTCGCACCGTGCATCTATTGAGAGGTCTTAGTGTTGGGCTAGGGATAAACTACTCGTGTGCCGAACAGTGGAGACCAATTGCTGAAGAAGCCCTGTACCTTGCTGGGAGACTAACAGGTGATATCCTCTATCCCCAAGTAGTCCTCTGAATGGTTCTGAGGAACTAAGCGTTCACTTGTACCTCGTGCGTGTCAGACCAACTTACTTCCAGCGTTAATCTGTAAAAAAAGCTTACTTTATTGAATTGCCTACATAGGTGTAAAGTACTTATAAATAAACTTTTAGCTTTGCCCAAACATGACCTCCGAATTTGAGCTCTGCTAGTTGATACTGTTACTTTGAGCAGATTCATACTTGTGCATGTGATTTGAACTGGACTTGCAAACCATTCCGCTAATTTGCTTTTAGTGTGCCCTTAGATATATCTTCTTTTTCAAACCTGTTTTCCAGAGAGAGATCTCAAGAGCATGCAAAAGCGTGGTATCTTAAGAAGAATGCTCACGAGATAGAGATCATCTTTCATCTCACAGCATGCAGGCGACTCATCCTGGAAGTCTGTTACTCGGATTCTCAAATTCATAGTGGAACTAGTTCTTCGCTACTTGTTTCATAACATACATGGTGATGAAAATTTTGAAGGTCTATTTTATTAACTTTGGCGTTGGTGATGAAGCTGTCTAATGCAGAGTGAAGAAACACAAGATGTCTGTACTAACAATCGAGATGATTCTTATTACATTGCTTCTTTTAGCTATGGGAATGATTAATTTGTTTTAGTTGGTAAAGAACCTCACTGTTTTTTAGGAATGTCAAATGAGCCGGCTGGCTTGGGCAGTCTGAGGCCCGGCAGGAAAAGCCTGAGCCGGGGCTGGCTCATGACTTGCCCTGGGGCCAAGCCCAATCTGTGCAGTTTGCCATGCCAGCAGGGGCCTGCTCGTGAACATGGACCAAGATGGCAAAGCAGGGCCTACTTGTGAACATGGACCAAGACGGCCTGTAAATTTGTGAGTCATCTTGGCCCGTAATATATGCCTAATAGAAAGGGGGCCAAATTGTGCCTGCTAAAACAGAACACGCGGCAGGCAAAATGCTGGTCACAAACTATTTTTCTTAAGATTAATCTAAGTGGACATCTCTTTAATGAATTTTTCAAATTATTATTATTATTATTATTATTATTATTATTATTATTATTATTTTGTGAGTAAAAGAATCTGCCTAATGTTCCGCTCAATCAATAAATAATAAGTTGATTAAGGGAATTGGCTCTACTCGTGCCTACTATTTTCTAGAAATTTTGAAAACTTCTTTCATACTTTGTTTGCAGAATGGAGATTGATTTGAGGTTTTTCGTCCTTTTTTTCTTGTATTTCCTATAAAATTATCACATTTGAGGTAATCCAACAAGCCTAGAGATTGTTTTAGTTCTCGCCTTGACTGAGGTAATCCAACAAGCCTAGAGATTTTTTCAGTTCTCGCGTTGACTTGGGCCAGCTAGAAATGATCTGACACTAATGTAAACACATCAACACTACAAATCACATCAGTGGTTGATATTATGTCATGGATAATTATATTAACACTAAAGTTTTTTGCCACATTTTATGGAGTCTATTGGACACTATGAATAGTGTTTAATGTATTATGTGGTAGGATTCTATTAGACATATTTGGGACCCATCTCTCAATGTGTTTAATGGGATTCTACCACATAATTAAAAATGGTATCGAATAGACTCCATAGAAAAATCGACAGTTTTTATTCCTCACACCACATTCTTTTTATTTACTTAATCATCCCCAAACAAATTCACATTAATGACCTTAATATTTTTAACATTTTTTTACAATCATATTTTTCCCCCATTGACCACAGACACAATCATCATTTTAATTTTTCTTTTTTTTTTTCAGTTTTCTGTCATCTTCTCCCCCTATTCACTTTTTCATTCGATAGAGTTGCATATTGCAAATTGTTTATTACTTTTCATTTGACGGAGTTGTACATTGCAAATTGCTTATTGCTTTTACTCTTGATTTACTTCCTTCAATTTGGGACTGTTTAAATAGCTACACTCATGTTAATTTATTCCCTTATATATTTACTATTTTTAATTTTCGTTCTTTAGTACGTTTAAAAAATCAATTCACCACTAATTCAGGTGAATCGAACGTAGGCGGAAGAACATTTTTTAGAAAAAAAAAAAAGAAAAATGGACGTTCATGTCCAATCTGATTCCTCATAAGATGAATTAAAAAGGTTTTCCCGAAGGATAAAACTAATATATTTGAAGTCATAATCATGCATCCTTAAGAAAACAATATGAAAATCGAAATCCTTGTCAAGAATATAATTATTTTAGTAACGGTTGTAATATTAAAATTAAAATCATTTGAATTGATATTGGATAAGGTAGTTTAATCGAATGGGTTTTTGTTGAATTGGTCACGGTGAGAAGAGAGAAAATCAAGGTAAGAAAGTATATTTTGAAAAAGTATTATTTTTAAAATACTGGTTATAAGTGTAAAATTATTGTGGTGTTCAAATTAAAATTGTTAGTAATTCACAGTGGATTTAGAATGTGGTGTGAATATTAATTTTTGTAGTGGTAATATAATTACCCTTATGACACACTATCTACTTGATGCCGTAAAGGTCTAATGTAGGAATCATGAAAATTTTCTATTACTGAGTGCGGTTATGGAGCCATATGAGTAACGTGCGTTCATATATACCACATACCATATGAATACATGCAATCACATTACCTCACCTTATAGGTGCCATAATGGCACTCATAAGTATTAGAAAATTATTGGTAACAATAATCCCCCAAGTAGTTTGGGTTCGATGGCACCTCAAGTTCAGACCTTGAACACTTGGCTTATTAGCGCTATATAACTATAACTTTTCAAGTATTGTGCTTATAATTCTTCTTTTAAATCTAATCTTACAAATTTGACATTTTTTAAACATAAAATTTCACATTTTTTTTCAGTCTAACTTTCTTTTTAACTTAGAAAGACTATAAAGCCATACATATTCAGCAAGAAAAAAGTGGAAATACATACATCATAAAAATATATATTCTATGTCATAACAATTAGAATTTGATCCATAGAATGAAAATCTATTTAATCATGT
The DNA here is from genome assembly GCA_963692815.1 of Nyctanthes arbor-tristis. Taxonomy (NCBI): domain Eukaryota; kingdom Viridiplantae; phylum Streptophyta; class Magnoliopsida; order Lamiales; family Oleaceae; genus Nyctanthes; species Nyctanthes arbor-tristis. Next base: position 62,610 of record CAVNYN010287821.1, on the reverse strand, counting down.
AAATTTAAAAAAGCAATACAATACAACCCTAAAAAATATGTATTACTGTTATATATAATCTATAGTTATTATAGGACGCTGATTTATAAGTAGTAGTACATGTCATGTACGTAATGTTGAATTCTTGAACCAAATCTATAGAATAATTGACTAAAAAAAAAAAAGGTCACAATTCAATGACACATTTTTTGAGCCCACCAACTATACGAAAGTTAGCACTATACGTTGCAGAGGTTGAATACTGAACTTTCATTGATTTTGACTTACTGCTACTTTGGAGAACCGGACTTCAAGGGTAGCAATCTTGTTCTTTGTAGTTATATATTTTACTAGCTTTTTTGGTAAAAAGAAATTGTTGTTTGAAATGTGTGAGAGAAAAGTAGAGAGAGATTATAAGGAACAGTGAAAAGTGAAAATATGTTGTTAACGTGAATTTGAATAGTTGAGTTTTTTTAGCAAAAAAAATAAGTTTTAGATAACGAGACCTTAACATATGGGTTAGGTGGCTTGATTTTCATAAATACTTAATTTTCATGAATTTTCAACTCACATGCTTGGACTTTGAATAATTATTTTGAATAAGTATTCTTCATTCTCTAATGTCTAACTTAAATTTCTATTCTCCCGTTTTGACTGGGCACAACTTCCATCTTTTGAATTTAACTTGATTAAACTTGCTTTGACATTGAAGATTTCTTCTCCTCTTGTACTCCACCAATTGTAAAGAAATTTAAATAGGAAAAATTTTCATGTATTGTACAACTTGTACGATTGACGTTATCTTGTGAATTCTTATATCTTATTATGTGCAAAGAAATTTATGAATTTTTGTCATGTTACAAGTTGTCAAAGAAATTACACGGAAATGTGATTAATAGAATGAAGGAAACAAGTACTGGAATAAGAAAATTTGTAAAAGAAGCCATCTAATTTAATTCTTTAATTTCTGCCTTCCCAATCAGAGTTACTGGAAACCAAGTGCTCGCTGTACAAGATAATCCTCTAATGTTGTAGCTAGTTTTTGTAATTTGTTTCTCAGTTTACTGGCTAGGATTAATGCATCTTCTGGTAACCACAAAAAGGTTGGGGGGGGGGGGGAAGGCGGGGAGGGGGGGCAGGACGGGGGTAGAATTGATGCTACGTAGCTATGTCTAAAAATTTAAACCTGACAGACGATGCTATTTTTATATTATTTATATATTATATATGTTTAGCATGCTCCGCCATAAGTAGGGGAGTCTTACTTTTTTATCAAAGTCTAATATGTACATATTTCATTTAATTAGATAGCGAAGAGATTTAAACTCCATACATTTATCATGTTAAAGCCATTTAATCTAAAAATTTAAATTGATAGATTGAATTATATTATTTATTCTATTGTCAACGTTTCCTTGAAATTTAGAAATCTGCATACAAGACCTCATGAAAATTACGTTTTGTAGTATGATGTTAAAATAATCTACATTACAATTAAGGAAAATACTATTTCTGTTATAAACTAGAAGAAAAGAATAAAAAATAAAGAGAAAAGTTGAAGATGCAATGTATACAAGAACTTTAAGTTCTTTATATGCTCCATTCAAGGATATGAAATCCTTATAGGATTTTATCACATTAATGATATTTTTTATCTATTGCAAGTCGAATAACATCAGCCACATATTTACTGCTCTTTTAGTATAATAACTATCAATTGTCATATTATTGACATTGTAACAATCTGCAGGATTGCCTTTTTTTCTTAGCCAATATTCAATGTCAATAATTTTGATGAGATTAATTCATCATTCTTGCTATTTACTGAGCTTTTGAGCATGTGTAGTCGACTATTATTTCTTGTTGATTTCATCTGGTTTCAGTATAGACATAACTTATCGAGATCTATTTATTTCAGTAATTTCAGATACCTGAGCCTCTTTAGGCACTTTTTAATTTGTTATATCTATATACTTTTCTGGAGTATATGCCTCAAAAGAGCCATCACGAGTATCTGCTCTATATTCTTTTTCATGATGTTTATTTTGGAATCGATCATGTCATACTTCAGGCATGCCATTGATATCTCAAATTCTCTTATAAGATTCTATATCAATCCAAAGCATTTAACACAGTATATCTATTTGCAACTATACAGTCAGCAATCGAAAATGCATACTATTGCAAGCTTCAAGTTTGCATTATACATACAAGGATTACAATTACGCATTTCATATACTTATTATGAACTATCAATTCCTTCTCTAATGCTGAGAAGACTATTTAATTTAAAAAATAGTCAGAACACATATTCATTCTTCATAGATAAAGCATACAAATAAGGATTCAAATCCATCATATATTCTCAGTATTACAATAATATTCATTTTAATACGCGTGGTGGAGCGACTATACATATCGTACTTCTCAACTTCATATGGAGGATTCTGACTATAAGCCAAATATGGGGGGATATCATATGTTCTATTGGCATGTTATATAAGAATTGCTACAAGTGAAAAATCAATATCACTTAAACACAAATGGTTTATTCTCAAGTTAATGTAGCAAATAAATTAACGCGCATAATATTATTTTACTAACCATAGGCAATTAATATTCTAATCAATATATAAATAATTAATGACTTTGAGATAAAATTCACTAGCAACATACATGTATCTTTTATAATATTTGAAAATTTTGCTCATAATCAATCAATTGAGCAAATATTCTCGTAAACTTTTAGTTATGAGTTTGACATGTGACTTCTAGTATATCCAAATTTATAAATAATTTAGAAGGTCATATGGAGGGTGAGTGGACCCACACAATTCACTATGAATATTTTTCAGATATATTTGGAACTCAGTTTCAAATAGTTAGTGATTATTAATAGTCAACTTGCCTGAGAACTTACAGCACGTGAGAATTCATTTAAATAGAAGAATCTTCTATTCTTCAGATGATTCTCGATAGTTCTTATTATCAACAAACCGGGATGGTCAACCGGTCATGCCAACTAATAAAATTTTCATAATATTGAACTTCTGGTCTAATATAACAAGTAATGTATTTGAACAACACTACTAAAACTTTTTAAGTAAGAGTCATCAGATTCTCAACCAAAGAGATGTCACAAAGGAGAATACTGATGATAGATAATTGGCTCTATGTGAACTATCACTACAGCATGTAATATGGCATAATCCTAAGTAGAAGTTGGGAATTTTGGTTTTATAGACAATGGTCTAAATCATTCTGAGTGTGAACACAAGCAATTAAATATTTAATCTCAATTCAGATTGCCATGCAATAATCGTCAAATGCTTGAGATTAAAATTCACCAGCATCATTAAGATAAACTTTCTTGATTTCAAGAACTGAGCTTATTCTATGAGCAAGTAGTCTAGCAAACGCTGCATTTATTGGAGATATCAAGCGAACATAAGACCATCTAGTATAAGCATCAATCAATACCATAAATTAATAAATAATCCATATAGTGGGTATATCAGTCCACATAAATCTCTATGAATTCTTTCTAAAAAAAATTAGAGACTCAATATTAACCTTCACACTGAAGGTTTGATGACTAACTTGCCTTGTTCACACCAGCACATAGGAAACCATTTGCTAAAAGAAACTTCTGGTTCTTCAGATTGTACCCATGTGAATTATCTACCACATTATAGTTGCTGATGTATGCATAAACCTATTATGCTAATGTCTAAAGCTCTTTCGGTCACAAACTTTAGGTTCGTGACATTGTTTGTCTCAATTTCTTTTACGAATGTATACTACATTCTAGATGATAGTGCCAAGAATTTTTCCCTATCTGCCTTTGGCCGGATACAAAATAATTTATGCAAAAATTTTATTATCTTTTTGAATTATCCCAATATAATATCTGTTTGATATATTTAAAAATCAGTAAATTTCTCTTGAATTTACTAAAATAAAGTGCATCATCAATATACAATGTACTATTATTTATCAAAATAATACAAGCTCTTCTGGAGCTTTTGATGATATTAAATGTATATGATATAGTATTAATATTATCTTCAACTAATCTTAATTTAATGGTATGCATAGTTGCACTGACATCAAATCACCAATATGTATTTCCTTTTGGATTAGCAAAGAAGCCAGAGACATCAAAGTGAGCCACTACTTAACAATCATCGTCAAGGAAATTAGTCTCCACTTTCCCTTTTCCCTTGATTAACTTGTAGTAGAGATCCACGAAATATTTTGCCGTACGACATGTACACGCTCAATGTCCATTCATGCCACATCTAAAGAATATTCTTTATATTACTTTTTAGATGAGCTATCATTATTGGATACTTTATGCATTTTATTGGCAGGGCTTTATTCATGAATTTTTCCACATCTTCACCCACGGTTTACAATGAGATGTTACATTAGTGGGGCGTAAGTACTCAACTTTGAGTTAGACATAATAACAAAGGAAGCTAAGTACTGTTGCACAATCCTTAATTAGATGTGTTTCCTTCTTTTGTTGTCTTACCCATGCCACTTGAGATCAAATAAACTAAAACATCAAAGACCCATGACAAATAATTCTTGCACATATGTCACGTGCAACTAACTAAAATTTAGTGATATTGGCTATTAGTATAACTTTATGATATGTCAAGTCATAAATTTATTGTTAACAGGACATGAATATTTATACTCTCTTTCAGGAAGTATTGTTTCACATATCACCAATATCTATAGTCATCAAGACATGCTACTTCAAGAGTATAGTAAATTATACTTTTAAAATCAATATGAATTATTGCTATTTCAGGAGCAATAAATTAATATTCTTCAGGAATATTGAATTGTCAAATAAATTAGATTCTTAGATCTAATATAAAAAAATTGCTCTTTAGGAGCATGTAACATTCTTCAGAATATTATGATTAGTCGTGTTACTTCAGGAGCAACAACTTATTTATAGGCGTTGGTTCTTATTGAAAAACTGACGCCTATTATTCATTATAGGCGTCGTTTGTAAACCAACAACCGACGCCAATAAAAATTTTTTTTATTTTTTTGAATGTAGTTTAGGCGTCGGTTTTTAAGTTACAATTGACGCCTAATGACGTATTTTTTTAATTTTTTTGAAATTTATTATAGGCGTCGGTTTTTTGTATAACAACCGACGCCTATATTTTCTTTTTTTTTTCCAGCATGCATTCAAAATTGTAAGAAGCTGTTGTAACCCTACGGAACATGTAAAATAACAAACACAGCATCCAACAACAAACACAGCACCCAAAACCAAACACAATATCCGAAGCCCAACACAAACATAACCAACACATGTAAATAATCTAACTACAAAAAATAAAATTACTTACAACTACATTGCCGTGAAATTGAATAAATTAATTTAGACCACTATAAATCAAATACTCTGACCATTATAATTAATATATTTTTACTCAAATTATTACAATCTAATTAATCTAACTACATTCAACAACAAGGTCAAAGGTAAGTTGTAAATTGTGTAAAAATATTATGCCATTATTAAACCGTTAGAATAATGTACATAGACCAAGCCAAAGATTCCTATCTTCTCCACCGAATTCAGGAAATATCCTGTTAATGTTCCTCCACTGAGGAGAATCCGCCAGATGTTTAAGTTTTTTGCCTTCTTTCCTTCCATCAACATGCCATTGCATTTTATTCGCATCCTTTGCATTCGCAAACAGGCGCTTGAATCTAGGTATTACGGGCAGATACCATAACACCTTTGCCGGAGGGCCTTTCTTCTCACTTTTATCATTACTGTCCTTTCTTTTATACCTCGACACTCTACACTTTGGACACGCATGCAATTCCTTGTACTCATGTCGGTACAAGACACAATCATTTGGACATGCATGAATCTTCTCAATTTCCATACCCAATAGACATAACAATTTTTTTGCCTCGTAGGTCGAGTTAGGAAGCTCGTTATCTTCAGGAAGCATATCTCTTAGAAGTTCCTGTAATCCAGTAAAACTCTTGTCACTCCACCCATTTTTCGCTTTCAAGTTATACAATTTGAAAACGGCAGATAACTTTGTAAACTTACTACATCTAGGAAATAAAGGCTTTTCCGCATCGATAAACATGCCATCGAAAATGTGAGGAGTCTCTATGAAATCATCTTGTATATCACGCATCATTTCATCTATCCGATCATTCTGGATAACGTCATCTTTTCTACCCATATTAATCTCATCACTCTTGTTTACAGTGTTCTCTTCCTCAGCACTCCCATTGTCACCAGTGCTCGTCCTATGAATCAAACTCTTACCATGCCAAAACCACTGCGTATAACCTTCTTTAAAACCACGCCTAATCAGATGATTCTTCACTTCCATATAACTAGGATATTTTTTCAAATTCTTACAATCGCGGCATGGACAAACTATCAATACTTCCCGTTTCCTTTTTCTATTATCCTCGGTAAACTTTACAAACTCTTAAACTCCATGCAAATATTCTAATGAAGTATGACTCCCATACATCCAACTACGATCCATATATATCTCACAACCTATTGAGATGACCAATAGAAGAATTATTTATTTTCAACATTTATTTGTACATCAATATTATTTGGATTTTACTTATTCATTCCCATCACAAAATTAATCAAGCAATTTTTCACAATTTTATTTTCTTAAATTATATATTTATCATGTTACTTACATATTTAGTTCTACCATATTACATATTTATTTGATTTTTTAAAGTAACTCACCCTTCTTAATTACATGTTATTTACATAATAAATAAAAATCAAAAAATTTTTATATTATGTAATTTTCTTAATTTATTTATCTATATTTACATTATCTAATTACATGTTATATCATGTAAATATATAACATGTTATCTACATTATATAATTTATTTACATATAATTTACATTATGTAATTAATACATATTATTTACATTATGTAATTTATTAATAATAATACTTAATTAATGCTAACATTTACAAGTTTATATCTATTAGGCATTTTATCAAATACATGACCTTTATAAAAACCTCAAAAATTCATACAATCTAACTAATCATGTGAACCCACAACAATGTCAACACATATTCAACAAATAATGTCCCATAGGCCTTCAAAAAATCCACAAAAATCCACAAATCTCTATTTACTAAACATATGCAAACTAAAAAAAATTTATTCTTCAAATTGTAAACAAATACCCACAACATTGCAAATTAAAGTACAAGAAGAGAATATTTACCTTCAAAATGCTACGAAAAAATGAAGATAAACCACCAAAATTGGAGAGAAGTTCGAATGGTGAAAATACAACACCACTTCACCTCGACCGCACCGCCTCCCGCTGCCGTCTCGACCGCTAGCTGCCGAGTTTCAACAAGGTAACACCTTTGGGTGGAAGTGACCGGACGGAGATTAATGGGATTTGGAACCAAGGAAAGCTTCGGCAGAAAGAATCGGTAAATGCACAGAAAGCTTCGAAGGGCAGTGTGCGAAAAATGAAAGAGAGGGAATTAAAAATCTGAAGGTTATAGGCATCGGTTTCTATGAGAAACCGACACCTACAACCGATGCCTATAATTTAGGCGGACATTACGCGTCGGTTCTTAAGAGGAACTGGCGTGTATTCTTTGAAGTTTTATTTCAAAATTGCCACCGTGTCTTGTATAGGCGGCGTTTATTACAAGAACTGACGTGTAATGTGGATTTTTATTTCAAATTCTGTAGTAATGTTTATATATATATATATATATATATTTGAAGCAAACTTCTTTTTTTACAAATATATATTACTTTCCATAAAAAAGGGTAAAAAAATTACATGACAATTCTTGTACCCTCTATCACAGTAGATATTTTTACACAGATTAAGAATTGATATGTTGTGTGTTTGGAATATTTAATTTTATGTATATTTTTACGTTTTAGCCTTTAAGTATAATTAATGATTTGGAATTAATACTAATAACCAAAGTAGGATTAATGTTGAAATGATTACTATTATTTAAATTGTGTCCATTGCTCAACTATTTAATCTGTGTTTATTAGAATTCTATGAATACTGTGAATATTATGCAAAAAAAGTTGATTAACTCATTTTCCTTTTGAAGTTTAAACCTAGGTGTTTTTAGTGGTTAATTAATTAAGGCCAAAGATGAAAATGAAAAATTAAATACAATCTCAATGTAGCAACTTGGCAATTTTTTTGGGACAGACAAAAATAGAATAGTAGACTATTTTTTTTGGGCGGGACGGACGGACAAACGTATAAGAAATTAAAATTTTCAAAGTTATCAAATATATTATTTATGTGATAAATTAGTTCATTTTAAACTCTCTCTCTCTCTCTCTCTCTATATATATATATATATATTCCGGGGAAAACCATCATTTTCAAGTGAGGTTTTTTTGGTAATTTTGTTTCTAATTAATTTCACTTGTATTATTATATGATGTTTCTGGAATTATGTCAAGAATTAATTATAGAAGGGAATTGGGGACAATGATTATTTTTTATTTTTTTGAGTAAAGGGCACAATGATTATTTAACTGTATGTATTGAGAAGGATTATTTGATATTGGTATAATTTTGCTTCATTATTACATCATTACCAAATAAGAAACCGCGTAGTATACACACTATAATAAAATATGTTGGCTATAATAGTATAAGGTGCTCGAATAGTGTACACTATAAGAAAAAAACATTGGCTAGAATTGTAATAAGATGCTCGAATTTTTAAAAATACTTTTTATAGTTTTTAAAATTTTCTCACAATTTTAATTTGTGCATACCCTGGATGAAAAGGCTGGCTCTACCACTGTTCGTCGGTCTTTTACACTCCACTCATTTTCTTTTATGATGATGATAAGACAAGTGGTGCCTGCAAATCACAATTGCTAAAACAATCTCTATCTGATGTTTTAACCATGTTTTATCCAGTGGTGGGAATCGTCCAAGATAATTCTTTCATTTACTATAACAACTCTGGAGTCGAGCTAGTTGAAGCTCGAGTTCATGCTCTACTCTCGGAGGTTGTGGATAAGGCGTTAGGCGACAGGGAAGAACTGAAGAAATTGCTGGCAGTGGAACCTATTCTTGGAGGTACTGGCAATGCACTAGTTACGGTGAAATCAATTACTTCGACTGTGGAGGAATTGCTATTGGGGGTGTCTTTCTCTCATACGATAGGCGCTGCCGCGTCCCAGGTTGAATTTGCCAGTGCATGGGCAGCCACATGCTGAGGGGATGCCAAATCAATTGTCCAACCACGTTTTGATATGCCACATTTTTTTACCACTTAAAGACTTATCCGGAGTTGGATTCACCAATAATAGCTATGTTACCAAGGAAGTCGTCGTTACCAAAGGATTTGTGTTTGATAGAGAAAAGATTGCTAAGCTTAATTAAGAAACTCGCCATTTCTGCAGGATCAACAGATGGATATAATGCACAAGTGATCAAAGATCCTACTAGGGTGAGGTAGTCTCGGCTTATATATGGAAACGATTCATAGAGGTCGCGATGAATAAGAATAATGACAAAAGGATGTTTGGTGCTACCCACATGGTGACCATGAGACGGAGGACAAGCCCCTCTCTCCCACAAAACACATTTGGGAATTGTTGGTGGCCTGCAATAGCATTATCGAGTATTATTGACATCAATAATGGATATTTAGATCTGGAAGCCAAGTTGAGGAATGGGATCAAAAAAGTTAACAATGATATGATTAATAGAATGAAGGAAACAAGTACTGGAACAAGAAAATTTGTAAAAGAAGCCATTTAATTTAATTCTTTAATTTCTGCCTTCTCAATCAAAGTTACTGGAAACCAAGTGCTTGCTGTACGAGATAATCCTTTAGTGTTCAAGCTAGTTTTTATAATCTGTTTCTCAGTTTACCAGCTAGAATTAATGCATCTTCCGGTTACCACAAAAAAAAAAAAAAAATAGAGTCTAAAACTTTAAACTGACAGATGATGTTATTTTTATATTATTTATATATTTTATATTATATATGTTTAGCATGCTCCGTCACACGTAGGAAGGAGTCTTATTTTCTTATCAAAGTCTAATATGTACATATTTCATTTAATTAGATGGCGAATAGATTTAAACTATGGACATTTATTTATCATGTTAAAGCCATTTAATCTAAAAATTTAAATTGATAGATAGAATCATTTTATATTATTTATTTTATCGTCAACACTTTCTAGAAATTTAGAAATCAGCAAACACGACCTCACGAAAGTTACGTTTTGCAGTATGATGTTGTAATAATCTCTAGTCAATCACCCCCGAATGAGGGCCATGGTTTTGGGAACCTTTTTTTTTTTTTTGGGATTAATTAAGCGTTTCTCAAAACTTTCTTCACTAAAGTTTTTCCATTACAGTTATGGAAAATACTATTTCTACGTAATCATTTAAATAATCTTTTATAAAATGTGGATAAATTCACAATCTTACCTATGTGTATTATATGACAGGGAAAAATAATTTAAAGATAAGATGATAAATTTATCTTATATTGTAAACGATTACCTAAATAGTTACCTACAAATTGCGGATTCACTTGCAACCAAACATTGTTAATCGTTAATGAAACCTAAGCCCACCAAGTATGACGACTACTTTGCAATGTGCCGTGACAAATAGTGAGCAATCATCAGCCACATGTATTGACATTATTATATATGATTCAAATTGAATTTGAATCAAGAAGAAATTTGAATTGGATCATTCAAAGTCTTCGAAATCAAAGGGAGTTTTGGATCTATCAGATTTTAGGTGAAGTATAAAAATGAGAAAAATTAGTTAAATTAATTTGAGTTAGGGCGAGGTATTTATAAGAATGGGTTTTTATCGTCGAGTACCGTTCTCTATCATAATCATCTATGTGTAATAGTCCTGTTTCATGTGTATCGCGATTTGTTTGCCATGTTTCCCTTATGTTCTTGTTCATCGGTTCCTAGAGATTCCTATCATTTGCTGTATTATTTATCTTACACAAGTGTTCTTTCACATTATTCTTACAATTATTTTAGAGTATTAATTTTATAATCAATATACATCGTTATCGAGACCTCGAGACTATAAATTTACCGCAGAATTTTCTTCCTGTTTTCCAGAAGACGGGATATAATATATCTAGTAATTGTACTAATTAAAATTTATAAATTTAGTCAACTTTCTTTTACGTCATATATATAAATATATATACAATTGTATATTTTCCAGAAGACGGGATATAATATATCCAACAATTGTACTAAATAAAATTTATAAAATTAGTCAACTTTCTTTTAGGTTATATATATAAATATACTATTGTGACCCAGAATACAGATGCTAACACCATAAATCTTGAGTTCATTCAGAAAAACACACCGCAAATTACAGTAAACGTCCTAATATAGTTCCGATCTCAATTGCAAGCAATATGGAGATAATCTCCAAGTAGATTATTAAGCCTTCTTCTTCGACTACCGATCACTACAAGATAATTGAGTTGTCGTTTATTGATCAAATTTCACCCGTCTTTTACACTCCACTCATTTTCTTTTATGATGATGATAAGACAACGAATCGTGCCAGCAAATCACAATTGCTAAAACAATCTCTATCTGATGTTTTAACCATGTTTTATCCAGTGGCAGGAAGGGTCCAAGATAATTCTTTCATTGACTGTAACGATCCTGGAGTGTTCATGCTCGACTCTCGGAGGTTATGGATAAGGCGTTAGGCGACATAGAAGAACTGAAGAAATTGCAGGCGGTGGAACCTATTCTTGGAGGTACTGGCAATGCCCTACTTGAGGTGCAAATCAATTACTTTGATTGTGGAGGAATTGCTATTAGGGTGTCTTTCTCTCATAAGATAGGCGATGCCGCGTCCCAGGTCGAATTTGTCAGTGCATGGGCAGCCACATGCCGAGGGGACACCAAATCAATTGTCCAATATGTCACATTTTTTGCCACCTAAAGACTTATCTGGAGTTGGATTCACCAATAATAGCTATGTTACCAAGGAAGTGGTTGTTACCAAAAGATTCGTGTTTGATAGAGAAAAGATTGCTAAGCTTAAGAAACTCGCCATTTCTGCAGGATCAACAGATGGATATAATGCACAAGTGATCAAAGATCCTACTAGGGTTGAGGTAGTCTCGGCTTACATATGGAAACGATTCATAGAGGTCGCGATGAATAAGAATAACGACAAAAAGACGTTCGGTGCTACCCACATGGTGAACATGAGGCCAAGGACAAGCCCCCCGCTCCCACAAAACACATTTGGGAATTGTTGGTGGCCTGCAATAGCATTATCGAGTATTATTGACATCAGTAACGGATATTTAGATCTGGTAGCCAAGTTGAGGAATGGGATCAGAAAAATTAACAATGATTACATCGAACAACTCAAGAACGGGGACTATTTAAATGAGACTAGTAAATTATTCGGTCCGATATTTAGTAACGACATAGATTTTTATAGATTTACAAGTTGGTCTAGGTTTCCTGTCTACGAGGTGGACTTCGGTTGGGGCAAACCATTTCGAGTATGCACGAATCCGTTGCCTATAAAGAATCTTGCGGTTTTAATGAGTACTCCATCTGGGGATGGAATTGAAGCGTTGGTAAACATTTTGGAAGAAGACGCGGAATCTTTTGAAACATCGTTTGGCATGTAGTATTATTACATTAATGCTGTTGTCCTAATAATTTCATTTTTCTCTTGTTTTAAATTGAGTTGAATATTTTCAACTATATAAAGCCATCAGCTGATAATGTCCAATAATTTCATTTTTGTCCTCATTATAATGCTATTTGAACATTAAAAATCAAGGACCATTCTTATACATAAGTTATAACCCATGCTAGTATTTGTAATAGGGTTTTATCCTTTACGCCACACGTTTTGTCTAATAATTTTTAGTGAGAATGTTCTGAATTATATGTTGAAATGAAGAAACAAAAATGAAAAATTGTGAACTTTGGCACGATTTCATATATTAGCTTTTATCATACCCTAGTAGGCTCTGACGACGATGGCTCTAAGGCTTGTATATAGTTGACAACGTAGTTATAGGATAATTGGGATAATTGTTCTTCCCAATTATCCCAATCATTATAGGATAATGGACACCGAGATTTCTTGTATTTGTAAGGGATATACGTTGAAATGAAGAGACGGACATGAATATGCACCTTAAAGGGATTGTAGAGGCGAGGGCGCACTGTTAAGGTACAATTTCACCCTTTTTACTCCAATTCCTCTTCAATCCACTTGACCAATTGTTCTACATCATGATCAAGTAAGAGAATTTCGGAAATAAAGAAGAAAACCACGTAGCTGCCAATTTGTATTTATGAGGTTGTTATGCCACATAGGTCCTTTAGCAGCAAAAGAACCATGCATACTCTATAAGGTGGACTGTGGCGGAAAAAATTATGGTAGTCCACGAGTATCGAGCGCTCAATACTCTTAGTCAATCAAAAACATATATGTGGGCTTTATGGCTCCAATTAAATAACAAACTGGAGCTCCTAAATCCACATTTGAAGTCTTTATTTGCAAAGAGTATCGAGTTCGGTGCTAATAGAGTACTAGAATTTTTCTTTTAATACGGCTAGGGCCTGCTATGTTAGGTATCTATCTCTTATAATTTCTTATTAGGTAAAATGAGTTTGCAAACAGCGCTTATTCTATTCTATTTCTAAATATATATATATATATATAAGAGAATCAATTCAATTACACTGGGTCACAGTTCAAAACGTGGACCATATTGGAAGTTTCGAAGTTGTTTGGGCAATTAAACTTTTTTTTTTTTTTAAACCTGGGCTCTTTTCTGAGCTGGAATTTCAATGGGGTTTGATCCAAGGGCAGCTCCGTCTTTGGTTGGCATTATTTTGAAAGTGCAAAAATGACATTTTTTTTGGCTAATATCATGGAAATTGTTATTTATTTTTACGAATGGTCAACATTACCCTTAGACCTTCATCATCACATCCCCTCACAAGGGAAAAGTATACGACTCAAAATGATTACTGCCCTAACTAATTTTTAGCTATTGGTAAATAGGAAAATATGTCTTTTATTAGAAAGTTTAAAGAGAAAATGACACATCTCAACTTTAAAATTTTGAATTTGTCATTTATAGTAGCTTACAACATTGTAATTACAAAAATTACTTCTATAAAACAATTAAACGGCAAAAAATTGTAATTTATAATAAATTTAGAAATTGCGATAATGCCACTTTAAAAATTACAAAAATGACACATAAAAGTTTTAGAAAATTTCAAAAACAGCAATTTTCAAAATAGAAATATTTCCAAAGTTACACTTTTTAACTTTGAAAATATTCAAATATAACGCATCATCATTTTGAAATTTGGAAAATGACATTTTATTGCAAATATCGTGGAAGCGACTTTTTTTTTTTAAACGAATTGTCAACGTTACCCTTAAACCTTCACCACATCTCACGAAGGAGAAGTATATATGACCCAAACCCATTACCACCCTAAATTAATTTTTAGCTATTGGAAGGCGCTAAATCCGGTCTGCTTGCAATTATGTCTATCGCTTTCAATTTATCCACTTGCAATTTTATATATTTCTTTTCTATTTTCATCTATCATCTCTATATCGACGAGAACCGATCACATGGAGAAAACAAATTGAATGAGATATATTGCATCCGATTCTTTGTTCTTGTAATGTGCGTATTTTATTGCAGTGTTGTAGAAAGGTTTTTGTGGAGATAAATTCACATTATTTAAACATAAAATTGTAATTAAATTCTACAATTGATTGGCCGATTGTCGTTGGTCTGGGTTGGGGACAGGGACAGCAAAAAGAGGTAGTGCTCGTGGGTTTGCTCCAGGATGAATTCTAGCTAAGAGTTAATTAGGTCTCTGGTTATAGTGTAAAAAAGTTTTTAATTAATTAAAAGAGTAATAAACGGAGACGGTGGCGGCGAAGAAGGAAGCATATGGACCATGGGTGAGTCAAATTAATTAGGATGCTTACAAAACCAATTTAACATGCAATAATGAAGTTTGACTTCTCGATTTTTGACTTTTCAACTTTTGATTTTGTAAATCTGAGAATTAAAGCTAGCTAGCTGTGTATATATAAGTACAATCATGACACAGATGATATACGTACACCAAAAATCTTCAGTTTTAGACAAACACACACAGCAAATTACATTCATAGACATACTAGTTAAAGTTATGGCAATTGCAAGCAATATGGAGATAATCTCCAAGGAGATTATTAAGCCTTCGTCTTCGACTCCCGATCACCGCAAGAAAATTGAGTTGTCATTTATTGATCAAATTTCACCCCTCTTTTACACTCCACTCATTTTCTTTTTCGATGACGATAAGTTGATGAGTTGTGCCCGCAAATCACAATTACTAAAACAGTCTTTAGCTGACACGTTAACCGTGTTTTATCCTGTGGCAGGAAGGGTACAAGAAAATTCTTTTATCGACTGTAATGATTCTGGAGTCGAGCTAGTTGAAGCTCGAGTTCATGCTCGACTCTCGGAAGTTATAGATAAGGCACTGGACGACATGGAAGAATTGAAGAAATTACAGGCAGTGGAAGCTATTCTTGGAGGTAATGGTGCCAGTGCCCTACTCGCAGTGCAAATCAGTTACTTCGATTGTGGAGGAATTGCTATTGGGGTATCTTTTTCTCATAAAATAGCCGATGTCCCATCCCTGGTTGAATTTATTAATGCATGGGCCGCCACATGCCGTGGGGATGCTGAACTAATTGTCCAGCCGCGCTTTGATATGTCACATTTTTTGCCACCTACAGACATATCTGGCATGGGATTCACAAATGATACCTATGTTACCAAGGAAGGGGTTGTTACCAAAAGATTTGTGTTTGATGCAGAAAAGATTGCTGAGCTTAAGCAACTCGCCATTTCTGCAAGATCAGCAAATGGATGTGAAGTGATAAAAGATCCTACTAGGGTTGAGGTAGTCTCGGCTTATATATGGGAACGATTCATAGAGGTCGCGAGGAATAAGAACAACGACAAAATGAAGATGCTTAGTGCTTACCAATCAGTAAACATAAGGCCAAGGCCAAGCCCCCCGCTCCCACAAAACACATTTGGAAATTGTTGGTGGCTAGCAATAGCATTAACAAGTACTATTGAAACCAATAATAGATATTTAGATCTGGTAGCCAAGTTCAGAAATGCGATCAGAAAGATTAACAATGACTACATTGAACAACTCAAGAACGGGGACTATTTGAACGAGACTAGTAAATCATACGGTCCGCTATTTAGCAAAGACGTAGAGCTTTATCAATTTACAAGTTGGTCTAGGTTTCCTTTCTATGAGGTGGACTTCGGTTGGGGTAGGCCATGTCGAGTATGCACAACTCCCATGCCTCTGAAGAATATTGCGGTTTTAATGGATACTCCATCTGGGGATGGAATAGAAGCATTGGTAAATATTTTGGAAGAAGATGCTGAATCTTTTGAAAGCTTGTTTGACATGTAGCTACTAGCTAGTATGTATCATTACATTGTATGCTATTGTCCTAATAATTTCATTTTATCTTGTTCTAAAATGAGTTGAACATTTTCAAATAAATAAAGTCATGAATTGATAATGTGCTTTATTGAACCTTTTGTTGAAAGGGACGATATTTTTTCATGTTGGAATCTCTAAACTTGACTTTTTAGTAGTATTTTGTGACTTTGAAATTACAAATATTACTTTTGTAAAACGATTAAATGCCAAAAAAGGGCAATTTGTAAATTAGAAATTGCGAAAATGCCATTTAAAAATTGAAAAAAGGACACTAAAAGCTTTGGGAATTTGCAAAAATAGCAATATTTAAAAATTGGAAAATTGTAAAAGTAGAAATTTCAACTTTTGAAAATTTCCAAAAGTGGCACCTCATGATTTTGAAATTGAAAAATGACATTTTGCTGCAGATATCATGGAAACGGTAATTTTTTTAATACAAATTGCCAACATTACCCATAAAATTTTACCACATCCGCTCATGAAGGAGAAATATACAACCTAAACCTATTACCACCCCGAGCTAATTTTTAGCTATTGGAAAATGAGAAAATATGTCATTATGAGAAAGTTTAAACAAGAAAATGGCACCTCTCAAATTTAAAATCTTGTAACTGTAATTACAAAAATTAATTTAATAAAATGATTAAAAAGCAAAAAAGGGCAATTTATAAATTTAGAATTTACGAAAATGCCACTTTAAAAATTGCAAAAATGACAAATAAAAGCTTTCGAAGTTTGCGAAAACAGCAATTTTCCTTTTAAATATATTTAATATTATCTAATTCTTCTTAACGTTAGGGAGCCGGGGATACATACACTGAGTAATTGTAAAGATGAGCAAAAAGAAATGTATAAATTGGCAGACATGTTTGATACGACGCTACCACGTAATGTCATAATGATTTTTTTTTTTTTTTTTGCATAACCTAGTGTCATAATGTTGCAGCCCTTCGCTCATGAAGAATCCTCAATTAAAAAATAGCTGTCAGGTATTGAATTCCTTTAGTGTTTTATTTCTTTTAGTTCATACTGCTCTTTCGTTAGATAAAATTTGTAAGAATACATTTCTTGTAAAATATTGCTCTTCTAATTATGAAATAAATTATATTAGAATTGTGCTACTTGAACAAAATAAGATACAAAAACTTAAACAAAACTGACACATGACATCATCCTGTTTTTCAACACATCACATCACCTTTTCATCAATAGACAATAATTATCACATGGGCCACATCACCATTTTATCACTCTTTTTATCTACTCATTTGTCCAAATGAAATTTTTCATTATATTTTTTTTATGTTGGGAGTTGATCAAGTGATCAATGCTTGTTTAGATACTGATTTAGAAGTTTATGCTGTTAAAATGAGACACTTCAACCGTTGTTAAATTTAATTTGTATATGTGGTATTTAACAATAACTTAAAATGAATTTTTTAATTATGTAGATAGCTAAATTTAACAAGACCAATGTGAATACTCTAAATTGTATTACATGTTATGTACGTAATGTTGAATTCCAGAACCAAATATTGAAAAATCTATAAAATAATTTATTACAGTTGTAACAATAAAAAAAATGGTGACAATTCAATGATACATTTTTTGAGTCCACCAATTATACGAAAAGTCAGCACTAGACATTGCGTATGTTGAATAGTTGACTTTCATTGATTTGACTTCCTGCCTGGTTGGGGAACCGGACTTCAAGGTTAACAATCTTGTTTCTTTGTAGTTTATATTTTAGCCTTTTTAGTAAAAACAAATGTGGTTTGAAATGTATAGTGACAAATGTGGTTTGAAATGTATAATGAAAAAGTGGAGGGGGATTATAGGAAATTGTGAAAAGTGAAAATATGTGGTTGATGTGAGTTTGAATAGTTGAATTTTTTTGTAGTGAAAAAATAAGTTTTAGAGAACGAGACTTTAAGAGTATCCACATTGATGTTAAATTTAGTTATCCACATAAGTAAAAAGTGCATTTTAAATTATTGTTAAATACCACATATATAAGTTAAATTTAACAACTATTAAAGTGTCACATATAATGCATTAAATAAAATTATTAAAAATTACTCAATTTTAGTGGGCTACATTATTTTCGAAAGTTATTGGTCAAATTTTATTAAATAAATAAAAAAAGAATTTTTCAAAAACATTAAATTCGAGCAACATATTAAAATTGTTGTTAAAGTTAACAACAAAGTTAACAGCAAATCAAAAAACATTCTTTTTTAAGTTGTTAGCTAATAATTTCACTAACAACCTAATTTAACACTATCAGTATGAATGCTCTTAGAATATGGGTTAGGTGGCTTGATTTTCATAACTACCTACTTTGCATGAATTTTCACGTCACGTGCTTGGACTTTGAATAAGCATTCTTCGGTTTCTATTTCTGAACTTAAATTGCTATTCTCCGGTTTTGGCTGGGCACAACTTCCATCTTTTGTTGTTTGAAATGTGCACAACTTCTATTATATAATTTACAGTTTATAAGACATTGATTTACAGTAGTACATGACATATACGCAATGTTGAATTCTTGAACCAAATATTGAAAAATCTATAAAATACTTGATTTCAGTATTCACAAATGTTCAGAAAATCGGACCGGTCATCGAACCAGAGAAGCTAACGGTTCAAGGTCATCAGACATGTTTTAATTAAATAATTGAAATAAATTAATTTTTACCTAAAATCGTGTGGAAAAACAACATTCAATTTTATAATTTTTTAATCTTTATTGTTTAAAAAATATTGAAATTTTAGTCCTTTTTTAAGAGTTATTAAATAAATTTGGGCACAGAAAGGGAATCTCACATTGATTATTTAGTGAAAAGAATTGAGAATGTATGTCTATATTAAACTACTTAGATAAGAGTTATGTATAATATGCTCTTAGTTTATGGGCTTTAAACTTCCAAAAAAAGGTCATCGGACTGTTTTAATTAAATAATTGAAATAAATTAATTTTACCTAAAATTGTGTGGACAAAGAACATTCAATTTTATAATTTTTTGATCTTTAATGTTTAAAAAATTTTGAAATTTTATTTCTTTATTTAAAAGCAATTAAAAATATGACTTTCGACATAGAAAGGAAATCTCATATTGATTATTTAGTGAAAAGAATTGAGAATGTATGTTTATATTAAGTTATTTAGAGAAGAGTTATGCATAATAGGGTCTTAGCTATAGGCTTTAAACTTCCAAAAGAAGGTCATCAAACTGATTTTAACTAAATAAATGAAATAAATTAATTTTTAACTAAAATCGTGTGAAAAAAGAACATTCGGCTTTATAAGTTTTTTATCTTTGCTATTTAAAAAATTATTGAAATTTTATTCTTTTTTCAAGAGTCATTCAAAATATTTCTTTAGGCATAGAAAGTGAATCCCATATTGATTATTTAGTAAAAATAATTGAGAATGTATACTTATATTAAACTACTTGGATAAGAGTTATATATAATAGAGCCTTAACTTATAGGCTCTAAGATTCCCAAAAAATGGCCATTGGACCAATTTTAATTAAATAATTGAAATAAATTAATTTTTAGCTAAAATTGTATGGAAAAAATTCAATTTTTTAATTTTTTTTATCTTTACTGTGTAAAAAAAATGTTGAATTTTTTTAAGAGCCATTAAAATATGACTTTGGGCATAGAATGAGAATCCCATATTGATTATTTAGTGAAAAAAATTAAAATGTATACTTATTAAGCTATTTGGAAAAAAGTCATACACAATAGGCCCTTAACTTATGGGCTTTAAGCTTTTAAAAAATTCAGAGTTTTAATAGATCATTATTGAAAAAAAGTTTATTATGAACCGGTGAATCCTATCCGTTTCCATCTCACACTGTCTAATGTCTTTACCATATGTTGTTGGATTATTTTCCGGATTGGTTCCAATATTCGCAAATTTTCTTCAAGGTTTTCCTTAAGTTTTTTTTTTTTTTGTAGACAATTTTTTATCTTCATTAATGGAAGATATCGTATTAAGGGTAGCAACTAAATTATTTTTCTTTACACATACATGATCGATTAAATATTATATTTTAAGAGCCATGGAAAATGTGACTTTGAACATAGAAATGGAATCTCTCGTTGGTTACTTAGTAAAAAGAATTAAGGATGAATACTTAGATTAAATTATTTGGAGAATGGTTATACATAAGTTGACATTAGCCTATGGGCCTTGAGCTTCAAAAAAGTTTAAAATTTTACTGGATGATTATTGAAAAAAGTTTATTGTGAATTGATGAACCGTATCCGTATTTATCTCACATCATCAGATTGTTTTCGAGATTGATATCAGTATTCGCAAATATTTAGAAAACCGATATGGTCATCAAACTCGAAAAACTAACGGTTTAAGTTCATCGAACCGGTTTTAATTAAATAATTGAAATAAATTAATTTTACGTAAAATAATATGGAAAAAAACATTCGATTTTATAATTTTTTTGATCTTTACTGTTTAAAAAATGTTGAAATTTTTTTCTTTTTAAAGAGTCATTAAAAATATGACTTTGAATGTAGAAATGGAATCTCACAATGGTTGTTTAGTGAAAAAATTGAGAATGTATGTCCATATTAAGCTACTTGGATAAGGGTTATGTATAATAGATCTTAACATATGGGTCTTGAACTTCTAAAAAGTGTAAAATTTTAATGGATTATTATTGAAAAAAGTTTATTGTGAACTGGTGAACTGTATATGTTTTTATGTCACACCATCAGGTTATTTTTCGGATTGGTTTCAGTATTTGCAAATTTTCTTCAATGTTTTCCTTAGATTTTTTTGACTATTTTTTATCGTATTACGAGTAGCACCTATATTGTTTTTCTTTCCACGAACATAAATGATCAAATATTACAGTTTAAGAGCCATTGAAAATGTTGCTTTAAACATAGAAAGGGAATCTCACATTGATTATTTAGTGAAAGGAATTGAGAATGTTTATCTATATTAAGATACTTGTAGAACTGTTATGCATAATATGACCATAGTTTATGGGCCTTAAGTTTTGAAAAAGTTCAAAATTTTAATGAGTCATTATTGAAAAAAAACATTTGTAAACCGGTAAATCGTATCCTTCTTTATCTCACATTGTCGGATTGTTTTTCCAGATTGGTTCTAGTATTTACAAATTTTCTTCAATGTTTTCCTTAAGATTTTTTTTTTTTGGTGGACGTTTTTTTTTTGGTAGATAATTTTTTATATTCATTAATGAAATATATTGTATTATGGGTAGCACCTACATTTTTTTAACACACACATAAACGATCGAATATTATAGTTTAAGGGCCATTGAAAATATGACTTTGTGATGCAGGCAGAAACATGAACAAATGAATGGATTCAAATACAATTCGTTGATTTTGCGAATACTCGAGTTGTAATAACCTTCAACAATTCATTGATCTATCAATATCAAACTATTCGTTGATTTATCAGAATATCGAATAATTAGAATAATTGAGAAACATCTCAATGTTATAATTTCATAATCAAATCCATTCCCTTCCTATAATGTAAACAACGATTTAAATAAGAAAATAAAAATCCTGACACTAAACAAATTGGCTGATTTGGAAAAAAAATATATAATGGGCCTTCTAGAATATTCCTCCATCATTCTCCAGGGAGTCAAGAAGATTCGCCCTCGAATCTTGATGTAGAATTTTGTCCCTTAGGCCGCTAGCTAGTCCTCTCCACTAACTCCATCTGTTGGGTCTACAATGCAACCATTCTTTTTGTCAACAAGTCAATCTGTTGACAGATCTGAACCGTGCCATTCCCACGGATCTGTCGGGGCAGCGGCATCCTCTTAGAGCGTATACTGGGCTCTGATACCAACTGATGCAGGCGGAAGCCTGAACGAATGAATGAGTTCAAATACAATTCGTTGATTCTACGAATACCCGAATTGTAATGATCTTCAATTATTTGTTGATTTATCAGAATACCAAACTATTCGTTGATTCATCAAAATACCGAATAATTGGAATAATTGAGAAATATCTTAATGTTAACACTGATTTAAATAAGAAAATAAAACCCTAACATATTAATGGATTGGCTTGGAGGGAAAAAACACGTGCTGGGCTTCTGGAATATTCCTCTATCATTTTAGCATAGAAATAGAATACCACATTGGTTATTTAGTGAAAAGAATTAAGAATGTATGCCTATATTAAGCTATTTGGAGAATAACTATGCATAATATGACCTTAGTTTATGAGTCTAGCGCTTCCAAAAAGTTTAAAAGTTTAATGGATCATTAATGAAAAAAAGATTATTGTGAATCGGTGAAATGTAACCGTCTTTATCTTACACCATCGGATTGTTTTCCGGATTGATTCTAATATTCGCGGATATTCAAAAAACCGAACCCGTCATCGAAACAGAAAAGCTAATAGTTCTAAATCATCGGACGGGTTTTAATTAAATAGTATAACTAAATTAATTTTTACCTAAAATAACGTAAGAAAAGAACATTCGATTTTATAATTTTTTTATCTTTACCATTTAAAAATGTTGAAATTTTATTTCTCTTTTAAGAGTCATTGAAAATGTAACTTTGAGTATAGAAAGAGAATCGCACATTGCTTATTTAGTGAAAAGAATTAAGAATGTATACCTATATTAAGTTACTTCAAGAAATAAAGCCTTAATTTATGTGCTTTAAACTTCTAAAAAGTTTAAAATTTTAATAGATCATTATTGAAAAAAGTTTATTATGAACCTGTGAGCTGTATCCGTCTTTATTTCACACCGTCGGATTGTTTTCCAGATTGGTTTCGGTATTCGCAAAAAAAAAAAGACAATTGTCAAAATATAAAATTGCAAAAGTAACAATTTTTTAACTTTGAAAGTTTTCAAATCTAACAGCTTTTGATTTTAAAATTGCAAAAGTTACATTTTCTTGTAAATATTGTGGAAACGGAATTTTTTATTTTTTTTTAAACAAATTGTCAACATTATCTTTAAACCTTCCCCGCATCCCCTCGCACGGGCAAAGTCTACGACTCAAAACTATTACTACAGGACTAATCTTGCAAATATTTGTACTTATGCATGATGAGGGCCATGTATTTGCAAAATTTGTTTACTGATGTTTTCGCGGTGCAACTAATTAAACATTATTAAAACCTAAGTCTACCAAGTATGACCAGCCCGCGATGTGCGGTGAGCCGGTGACAGATATATAAATATACATTATATTTAATTTATTCAACTAATTAAACCAATTTTAAGTGTTAAATTTAAATCTTTTTCAAGCAATTCCAAGATTGTTGCCTGAGTAATATCACATTTTTTTAAAGCGAGCAATATCACATTTTATATAACGCCCACCATTATTCTTTTTATTTTATTTTATTTTTTTTGCAAACCAAACTTTCATTCATATTAATTCAAAATATGCAAAGCAAGAGTTACAATGAAAGAAGGGGGGTGACATCACTCAACAATGAATCAAACTATCCTCTAAAGCCCATCTAGCTAACAATGCCCACCAACTGAGAACTCGGGGATATATATGTATATATATATTTTATATGTAGTATATAATATTAGAAATGCTTAATAATTATTTGCAAAAAAAAAAAAAGAAATGCTTAATAATTTTATATATGGCATTGTTATTTGCATGCATACTACAACGGCCAATGTGCTATATATAGAGCTAATTAGGCTATACACTTCATTTTGTAAAAAATTTAGAAAAATACATAGATAACTTAAAATACGTGCAAAATTTGTAAATACGGCAATTTCCCGACATTTCTTTCTTGCCCATACTTTCTTGTATTTCCTTATCTTTTTTTCTTTTTCTTACGCCCTCCGGGTGTCCCCTTTTGATTTGCCCCACTTTTTCTTTTCAATTTTAGTTGTTTCTCCCGGTTTGGGTTCATGATTTTTAAATATAAAAAGTGGCTGTCAATGTACATTATAAATTAAATGTGATTTTTTTGTATCCGACTTTTTAATTAAACGTGACTTTTTAACTTATATATATGTGACTTTTTTAATATATGAATTTTTCTATATTTGACTTTTTAACGAATGTGTAACAATGAATTTGATATATTGATATGCTTGAAACTAATTCTACTGCTTTTTGGGGCCACGCTTGAAGGTGCAAAACACAAATTTCCCATATTTGGGTTTTCACAATAATATCAACGTTGTTTCTATTTTTAAGATATTCTTCAAAAGACCCTTTTAAATTAAATGTGACTTTTTTTATATGTGACTTTTTAATTTATATACGTGACTTTTAATTAAATGTGATATAATCAATTTAACATTTTTATAATTAAGTTTGATTTTTTCTATTTGTGACTTTTTAATTTATATATGTGATTTTTTAGTTAAATGTGACATAAATTAAATGTGACTTTTCTATCTGTGACTCTTTAAACTTGATATGTGACTTTTTAATTTATATACATGACTTTTTAATTAAATGTGACATAAGCAATTTAATATTTTGAAATTAAAGATGACTTTTCTATTTGTAACTTTTTAATTTTGACGTGTGACTTCTTACTTAAATATGACCCAAAAAATGTAACATATTTAAATTAAATGTGACTTTTTCTATATGAGACTTTTGAAATTTGTTATGTGACTTTTTAATTAAATGTGACATAACCAATTTAACACGTTATAAATAAGTTTGACTGTACTGATTTGTGACTTTTCGATTTTCATATGTGGCTTTTTAATTTATATATGTGACTTTTCAGTTATATATGACATATTTAAATTAAATGTGACTTTTCGATTCATGACTTTTTAATTAAATGTGACATAATCAATTTAACATTTTCAATTTTAATGTGACTTTTTAATTTCAACATGTGACTTGTTAATATATATATATTTTGCGCATGTGTGATTTTTTGCTTAAATGTGACCCAAAAAATATAATATATTTAAGTTAAATGTAACTTTTCTATCTGAAACTTCTTAAGTTTGTTATTTGACTTTTTGATTTATATACTGACTTTTTAATTAAATGTGGCATAACAAATTTAACATGCTATAATGAAGTTTGACTTTCTCTATCTGTGACTTTTTAATTTTTGTATGTGATTTTGTAAATCTGAGAATTAAAGCTACCTAGCTGTGTATATATAAGTACAATTATGACACAGATGATATACACCAAAAATCTTCAGTTTTAGACAAACACGGTAAATTACATTCACTACAACAATATAGGGTCTGTACCAGCGACATTTTCCGACGACACAAACGTCGTCGCTATAGATGTACACCTACGGCGGCGACAAAGAAGACGTCATGACTATAGATGTTCGCATCTATACCCACGACATATATTGCGGGTATAGAAAAAAGATTGCCCTAAATACTGATAGTTTACACCTACGACCTATAACACCGCCATTATAGCAAAGAACGTTGGAGGGAAAAAATGGCGCCCTTTTTTACTTCTATAGCCACGACATATATCGCGGCAATAAGTGATTGTCGTGGAGTAAATCCCAACTTATAACAACGACAACCTGATCGTGGGTATACACGGCCTTTTATAATCAGGATAGTATTGTCGTTGGTGTCAATTATCTAGTAGGGACGACAATCGAGTCGCCGGTGTAGGTGACGATCTATAGTCACGACCATTGTCGTGACTATAGAATGATATTTGTAGCGACGACTTGTGTTGTCCCTGAAACCAAATAAATCGCTGGTGATTATAGATTAATTAATGTGCCCATCTACTCCACTTAAATTTTCCTGATCCGTGATCAACACCCACGACTTTAAGGGCTATAGGGATGACATGTGTCGCGGGTATAAGTTACATCATAAATTCATCCTATCTGCTTCTACATCAGATTTCACTCCTCTTACCTCATTTCCATTCTGCACCGCAAAAATGGAGATGGATTGGTGACCAAATGTGATTCTCTTTTAGTAAGATATTTTTATTATTTTCTTTTGTATGTTCACTTGTCATTCTTTGTTTGGTGCTTTGTATTTTTTCTTTATATGTATTTACTTATGTGTGAGTTATTATTTTGTATTGTTTATCTGAAATTATTTCATATGATATAGAAAAAAATGAAATAAGTGGTTCTATATAAATTTATTCTCGTATCTATGTAAGATGTAGAAAAAAATGAAATAAGTTGTTCTATATAAATTTGTTCTTGTAAATGTGTAACAAGTTCAATTATTTTTTCTTATGTGTAAAATGGATTTCATTAATTTTTCCCTTTTTTTTGTTCTTACAGTTGTCTGAAATCTAAAAAATGCTCACAAATTGGGAAAAATTAATTAACATGTGGAGAAACAAAATAAATATGTTTTTAGATATGAAGGTTGAAAACTGCCAAACAGTTTACATTTTATCCTTTGATCATGTAAAATTATTTCATGTAAAAATGAAGGTAACATTAATTTTTTCTCATTTAGAAAAAAATGATATTGGCATGCACTTCTCGATTATAGAGTTTATGATTTGCAATAACGTTTTTTAGTTTCAGTGGCCTCTTCCATTTGTTTATGATTTCTGTGATAGCTACCATATCATTTCTTCATAAAATTATGAACATTTGTATACTTTACTGCAGCTAATAAAGGATTGTTTCTAATAAATGTATGATGTTTTGTTGTAGCCTATAAAATATGGAGATTGATAAAAGTTGGACGAAGGCAAGAAATCGGTTACGATCTCTCGAGTTTCGTAATGGTTTGCAGGAGTTTATAAACAGAGCAAGACCATTTGTGAATGATACGGGCTTGATCAAATGTCCTTGCAAATACTGTGCAAACCGCAATAAATTATCATTAGAAGATGTTCATGGTCATATTCTGCGTGATGGTTTTGCTATGAGTTATGATAGATGGATATACCATAGGGAACCTGAGGTCTGCCATACTAATATACAAGCACCAAATACCGAGACAGTGATGACAGATGAAACTATAGATGACATGATGCATGTTATGAATGACGTAGTTGGAGAGGCATGCGAGGATGATGGTTCTGATATTCAGTATAATGAATTATTTGATGCTCTACATTCAGAATTACACCCAGGAGTTTCTTCATTCTCATCATTAAATTTCTTAGTGAAGTTGATGCACATGAAGGTGGTGCATGAGTGGACGAATAAGTCTTTTGATGATCTTTTGAAGCTACAGAAGTTAGCTTATCCAGAAATGAACTTGGTGGACTCTCATTATGAAGCTAAAAGGATGTTGTCAAAGCTTGGATTAGGCTACACTTCTATTCATGTTTGCAAGAATGTTTGTGTACTATTTTGGAAGGAGTATGCTGACAGACAAACTTGTCCGATTTGTAAAGAGAGTCGATGGATGGAAACCACAGGTAGATCTTCTGGCAGTAATGTTCCACATAAGGTGTTGCGTTACTTTCCTCTCACACCCAGACTAAGAAGATTATTTGCCATGGAGAAAACGACAAAACTTATGAGGTGGCACATTTCTGGTAGATCACTTGATGAAGATGTGATGAGGCATCCGGTTGATGGAAAGGCATGGAATGATTTTGACAGAAAGCATTCTTACTTTGCCAGTGAAATCCGAAATGTTCGACTGGCCTTAGCAGCAGATGGATTTAGTCCTTTTCATAATATGAGTCAATCCTATAGTATGTGGCTGGTGGTAATGACAACATACAACCTTCCCCCGTGGTTATGTATGAAACTTGAATACTTGATGTTGACTCTCTTAATTCCTGGTCCCCGTGTACTTGGTAAAGACATGGATGTATTCTTACGACCATTAGTAGATGAGTTAAAAGAATTGTGGACAGTTGGTATTAATGCACGTGATACTGGAACTCCTACTAGGGAAGTCTTTAAATTACATGCAGCACTATGCTGGATAGTTAATGATTTTCCAGTTCGGAGTAGTCTATCAGAATGTAGTGGCCAAGGCTATATGGCATGTCCTACATGTAACAAGGAAACATCTTCAGTTCGTGTGCATGGAAAGATATCTTATGTAGGACACCGTCGATTCCTCCATTTAAGGCACCACTTCAGGAACAGTCTTGACTTTACTGGGCAAAGAGAGACTAGAACCCCACCACACTGATTCATAAGTGAAGAGATTTTAGAGCAATTAAGCCTTGTATGTCCCTCTAAGCCAGGAAAAGCATATGGAGCTGATAAGAGGAAAAGATATCCAGAAGAACTGAATTGGCGAAAGAAAAGTATCTTCTACGAGCTGCCATACTGGTCTACCATTGAGCTAAAACATAATATTGATGTTATGCCTGTGGAAAAGAATGTGTGTGATAGCTTGCTTGGAACGATTTTAGGTGATCCACAGAAATCTAAGGACACAGTTAATGCTAGGCGTGACTTAATGGATTTGGGAATAAGGAGATAGTTACACTTGTATCAAGATAGAGATAAATGGATGATGCCAGTAGCTAGATATACATTAAGTACTCAAAATCGTCAGAGGTTCTGCAACTTTATTAGATCTATAAAATTTCTTGACGGTTTTGTAGATAACTTAAGGAAAAATGTACCATCGGATTGCAGTCGAATCACTGGGTTAAAGTCTCATGATTGCCACATTATATTGCAAAGGTTGTTGCCAGTTGTATGTACTGCATATCTGGACACTACTATTTCCACCACAATAATTGAATTGTGTGCCTTCTTTAAGTAGCTATGTGTGAGATCACTTAGAGTCAGTGATATGCTTGCTGCACGAGAGAAAATGATAGTAGTCTTGTGCAAGATGGAGCGAATCTTTCCTCCAGCTTTCTTCGACATTATGATTCACCTTGTCATGCATCTACCCGAGGAAGCAATACTTGGCGGACCAGTTTATATACGGACTTTTATGCCAGTTGGGGACAATCAAAAAATGTACACACGGTTGATAGGAAATACAGTGAGGGTCAATATACCACGATTCTATGTTCAATGGAAAAATGTGCTAGACAAGGAGAATACACGCATCAAGAAAGAAGTTATGGTACACCACTATACTAATTTCTTTCTTTCTATTTCCTTTTCGTGGTTATTTACTTTTAGATATTGTGTGTTTAATATAAATGTTATCGTTTTTTCCTATCTATCTATCTCTTTAGCGATTTTTTGAAATTGAAGTTGGTTGGGCAAATGAGGAGAAAGATTGCGTTGAGAAAGGTATCAAGCGGATTTCAGCTGATTGCTATCGTGAGTACAAAAGGGAGTGTCATGAGCATTATGAATTAAATGGACCAGAACCACCGTACCACAGTGTGTCTAATGACGATTGGCAAAAGACTATACAGTTGTTTGAGAGTTCAGAGTTCAAAGTAAGTATAATATTTCTTTAATTGTTCTAGCTTGAATTTATTTAAGTTACATTTTTAATTTTTTGTTTCTACAGCAAAGTCTGCAAAGATTAAGGAAAATCATGCCAAAGGGAAATACCCGAGTTTGCAAGGCTCAAGAAGCTTCGCGGCCACTCGCTATGCTGAGGTTAGTATCACTCACCTTATCTTGGGGCTTGCTTTCGTAATTTCTTGTATATGGTCTTGAAAATAAGTAGCATAATAATCTGACCTGAAGGAATTTTTTTTGTTGTGTCACTGGTATTGCTATTGTTTTGCTTGATTGGCTGGTTTTTGTTGTGTTACTGGTATTTCTATTATTAGGTTAGTTTCTTTTCATTTCTTTGTAGTTGGAAAAGGTAATTTCTTATATGTATTTAGTCTTGAACATAAGTGGAATAGTAATCTGACCTTAATGGTTGGTTTTTGTTGTGTCACTGGTATTGCTGTTATTAGGTTAGTTTCTTTTCATGTCCTTGTAGTTGCTTTGGCAATTTTCTTATATGTATTTAGTCTTGGAAATAAATAGATTAGTAATATGACTTTAATGGTCGGTTTTTGTTGTGTCATTGGTACTGTTGTTATTTTACTTGATTGGCTGGTTTTTGTTGTTTCACTGATATTGTTGTTACTAGGTTAGTTTCTTTTCATGTCTTTGTAGTTGGAAAATGATAGACCAATTCCCTTTTTATCAGCTGAAAATTAAAATTTCACTTGATCTTTGGCAAAAGTTTGATTTTGAGTACGTTTGATTAGTTATGATTGACAATGATCTGAGAAAGTTGATGACAAATATTGTATTATCTACTGTTTAGTTTTTCCCTGTGTTGGCATATTATTGTTTCTATGTTCCATGTCCTTTTCATTTATCTTTTAGAGCTAAAATTTAGAATGTTCCTAAATTATTGTAGAGAAACTAGGATGCTGGATAATATCCAAGCTTGATAGATATTTATGTGAGATTCCATAGACGAAAAACAGGCGAATGGGTGAATAGTACAGCAGGGGCTGACATGGTTAGTGATATTTACATTCTAATTCTTTTATTATCCCACTTTCGTTATTTATTAGTTATTTGTTAACACTTGTTTTCTTTATTCTAGGAAAAACTTATTCAAGTAAAAGAGACTCAATGACCCAAGCTACCTCTAACAATGAATCAATTGATGAGCGGACAATCATGAAAGAGGTGCTCAGAACATGGCGAGGTCATGCCCGTGGCGTTGGGAGGATTTTGAAGGGCACATCACAAGTTCCCATTCGTTTAGAGACCGGTGAGTCTTCAAACTCTGGGCCATCTAAAGACTGTGAGACAATTGCAGCACACGAGACTGAGGTTAGGAGTCTTAAACGGACTCTTGATCGTGTTTTGAAATATTTTCCACCATCAATTCTAGATGAAGAAGAGGAAGGTGATGAGGACGAAGCTTTGGGAGACGCGTAGAGTTTGTCTAAACCATCTAACATGACTTTTGTTAATTTCTGGATATAACCTTCTTGGAGCTCCAACATGACTTTTGTTTCTTTTGGCTATAAACTTCTTACTGCTCCAAATTGACTTCAATTCTCTTCACTATTGTTCTTAGGACTTGAGAAATTATTTTCTAATGAAACTAGAAATGGCATGTGAATATGCTAACATTACTTTTATTTTGTATTATTAATGGTAATAGTATTCTAATTAGTTTATATATTAACTATGAATATAATATGAGGAAACATCTCAAGAATTTTTAAAAAATATAAATTAAATGCTATACCGACGACAAATAATGACAATAGGGAACAAATTGTGGAGTCATGTTCATTTTAACAGACGACACGTGTTGTGGGTGTCAGTCCATATCCGGTGTGGGCGTTAGAGCATTAAGAGGACCTTTCCTTAGTACGAGAGAGTATGGAATTCTGTTTACTCACTTTAAATTGAGTATCCGTTTCCCTCCCTTTCCTGCTAGGATTGGAAATCCTTCCTTACCCTGCAAGTCTTTGTGAAATAACTCCGATGGAGAAGAAAAAAGAAGGCGTTAAGAGACCCTGCTGGCCTAACCCTAGAGGTCGCAGTGACCAGGCCCGGGCGACTGTTTACCAAAAACACAGGTCTCTACAAAGTCGTAAGACCATGGGACTTAAGGAATGATATAAAAAAAGAGAGGGAACATATATCTTTTTATCTATCATTAATATTCCCAGAATGAATAAAAATTTATTTCTTGAATTACCGACGACACATGCTGTGGGTATAGGCTCAAGCTCGTGGAGTATGATTGTTTTTACCGACGAGATGAGTTGCGGGTATAGCCTAAAGGTCATGGAAGTCAAGACTAGGTTTACACCGACGACAAAATGTGGTGGGTGCAGACCTTGACCTATACACCGACGACACAGTCGTGGGTGCTGACCTATTGGGATGAAGATATTACGACGACAGCGTCGCGGGTAAATGTCACCGGTATAGATTTATAGCGACGACAATCAGATTTGTAGCCACGAGATGTGTCGCGGATATAGACCCTATATTGTTGTAGTGTGATCACACATGATCGCGATCCATATCCGGAACTAGCAACTTCTTTGAGCTTAGCAATTTTTTCTTTGTCAAACACAAATCTTTTAGCGATTATTTTTTCTTTCGAAGTATAACTATCTGGTGTGAACCCAGAGCACGACAAGTCTCTAGGCGGCAAGAAGCTTGCCAAGTTAAAGCAAGGCCGGACAATTTTTATGTTTCCACGACAACTGGCTGCTCTTGCATTCATGAATTACATTACTGATGTGGCGTCCGCTATTTTATGAGATACACAAGCAGCAACCACGATCCCTCCACAGTTGAAAAAATTGATTTGCACCGCGAGGTGGATGTTTCAAACATCGGAACTTAGAGGATCAACCGCCAATAATTTCTTCAATTCCTCGAGGTCAGTATTATCTTTGAAGTCAATTAGTTGAGCGTGAACTTGAGCTTTAACAAAATCAATGCCGGAATCATTGCAATCAACCCAAGAATTTCCTTGGACTCGTCCTGCTAATGGATAAAACATGGTTAAAGCATCGGATATAGCGTGTTTTAGCAATTGCGATATGGGTTCACTACTGGAGGCTTTTCTGAAGCGCAACTCGTCGTACGCATAGAGGAAAATTTATGGAACATAAAAGGCCGATGAAAGTTGATCAAAGAAACGATAACTCGTGGTTCTTGAGGTGATCAGGAGTCAAAGAGGATGGTCTAATAATCTCCTTGGAGATTATCTCCACATTATTGCTTGCAATTGCCATATTTGCTAGCAGTGTGTTTATGTGTTTATCACTCAAGACAAGACTGCAG
Source organism: Nyctanthes arbor-tristis (assembly GCA_963692815.1). Taxonomy (NCBI): domain Eukaryota; kingdom Viridiplantae; phylum Streptophyta; class Magnoliopsida; order Lamiales; family Oleaceae; genus Nyctanthes; species Nyctanthes arbor-tristis. The sequence goes on along the minus strand of CAVNYN010287821.1, from coordinate 29,343 downwards.
GTTGTGTATTCTCTTGAATAACATGTGTGTTATGTATATTTGGTTCCTCATTTTTTGAACACAGCTCTTTTTTTTGGTGCTGATTTCTGTAGAGTCAGATCGGACTCTTTTTTTTTCACATGTAGAGTCAGATCGGACTCTTTTTTTATCCTTTATATATTATACCGCATGTTTTTCTAATAATTTTTTGTGTTGAATGTTCTGAATTATATGTTGAAATGAAGAAACGAAAATGAAAAAATGTGCACTTTGCCACTATTTCGTCTATTAGTTGTTACCATACCCAGCCAGTAGGCTCTGACAATGATGGCTCTAAGCTTGTACATAGTTGACAAAGTTATTATTATAGGAAAATTGGGATAATTGGAAGTTTTATGGAAATTATTTCAATTTTTATTATAGCATGCACAACGTGTTTGGCATCAACTTCAAACATCATATGTCGAAAAGTATACAACCCAAAACGATTACCGCTCGACTAATTTTTAACTGTTGGAAAATGGGAAAATATATATATCTCTATGAGAAAGTTTAAATGAGAAACTCACAACTTTAAAATCTTGTGATTGTCAAGTATAGTAATTTACAAATTTGAAATTACAAAATTACTTTTATAAAACAATTAAATGCAAAAAAAGGCATTTTATAAATTTAGAAATTGCAAAAATGAATTAAAAATTGGAAAAACGACAGATATAACCTTTAAAAATTTGCAAATATAGCAATTTCCAATATAGAAAAATTGTAAAACTAGCACAATTTAACTTTTGAAAATTTTCAAAAAATAGCACCTCATGATTTTGAAATTGCGAAAATGACATTTTTATGCAAATATCATGGAAACGGTTATTTATTTATTTACAATTTGTCAACATTACCCTCAAACCTTCACCACATCCCTTGACGAGCGAGAAGTATGTGACCCAAGCCCATTACCAACTCTAACTATTTTTTATTTTATTTTAATTTTTTTATCATTATAAGGGGATTGGAACGGAATCGGACTCGGAAAAAGTTCTGATACTCTAGGAGTGCTAAACTCGGTACTCCTGATCAATCAGGGATCTGCATGCGACGCTCTTCCGATCTCAATTTATTATTTAATTTGGACCTACAATCTCATATATGAGTCTTGATTGGTCAAGAGTACCGAGTGCTCAATGCTCTTAGAGTACTAGAATTTTTTCCATCGAACCCTGATATAAGGTGTAGAAACGCACAAGAATGTCATTAGACCACATGGAAAAATATGTCACAATGGGAAAGTTTAAACGAGGAAATGACAACTTTAAAATATTGTAATTATCTTTTACAGTACTTTATGACATTGAAATTACATAAATTACTTTTATAAACCGATTAAAAGGAAAAAAAATGGTAATTTATAAATTTATAAATTATGAAAATGCCACTTTAAAAATTGCAAAAATGATAATAAAATTTTTAGAAATTTGCAAAAACAACAATTTTCAAAATTGAAAAAATTGTAAAAGTAGCAAATTTTAAATTCAAAATTCTCAAAAATAACACCTCATGCTTTTGAAATTGCAAAAATGACATTTTCTTACAAATATCATGGAAGTAGTTATTATTATTTTTTTTTTTAACTAATTGTCAACATCACCCTTAAACCTTCACGACATCCCCGCACAAGGGAAAAGTATGACTCAAAAGATTACCACTGCGGCTAATTTTTAGCTATTAGAAAATGAGAGAATGTCTTTATGAGAAAGTTTAAACGAGAAAATGACACATCTTAACTTTATAATCGGGAAATTGTCATGTATAGAATTTTGCAACATGGAAATTACAAAAAATACTTTAATAAAATGATTAAACACAAAAAAATGGCTATTTGTAAATTTAGAAATTGCAAGAAAGTCATGTTAAAATTACAAAAATGACACATAAAAGTTTTAGAAAATTGCAAAACAGCAATATTCAAAAGTGAAAAATTGAAAAAGTAGCTCTCATGATTTTGAAATTACGAAACGACATTTTCTTACAAATATCGTTGAAACTGCTATTTTTTTTATTACACAAATTGTCAACATTACTCTTCAACCTTCATCACATACCCTCATGAAGAAGAAGGATACGACCCAAACCCATTACTGAGCGGACTAATTCTAAGCTATTGGAAAATTGGAAAAATCAGTTTTTATGAGAATTTTTAAACGAGAAAATGACACATCTCAACTTTAGAATCATGAAATTGTCATATATACTATTTTGCAACTTTAAAATTACAAATATTACTTTTATAAAACGATTAAATGCCAAAAAAGGGCAATTTATAAATTTAGAAATCGGGAAAATTCCACTTTAAAAATTGCAAAAATGGCACCTAAATGCTTTAGAAATTTACAAAAATAGCAATTTTCAAAACTAAAAAATTGTAAAAGTAGCACATTTCAACTTTGAAAATTTTCAAAAATAGCACCTCATGATTTTGAAATTGCGAGAATGACATTTTTCTACAAATATCATGGAAGCGATAATCTTTTTTTCAAATTGCCAACATTACCCTTAAACGTTCACCACATTCCCTCATGAAGGAGAAGTATACGTCCAAAACTCATTACCGTCTCGAACTAAATTTTAGCTCTTGGAAAATGAGAAAATGTCTTTATGAGAAAGTTCAAACGAGAAAATGGCACCTCTCAACTTTAAAATCTTATAACTGTCTTGAATAGTTTACAAGAATGAAGTTACAAAAATTACTTTAATAAAACGATTAAACGGAAAAAGAGGAAATTTAGAAATTTAGAAATTACAAAAATGCCACTTTAAAATTTGCAAAAATGGCAAATAAAAGATTTAGAAGTTTGCAAAAGTAGCAATATTCAAAATTGAAAAATTACAAAAGTAGCACATCCTAAATTGAAAATTCTCAAAAATAGCATCTCATGATTTTGAAATTGCAAAAATGACATTTTCTTACAAATATCGTGAAAACAACTTTTTTTTAACTAATTGTCAACATTATCCTATAACCTTCACCACACCCCTCACCAATGATGAGTATATGATCAAAACCTATTACACCTCCACTAATTTTTAGCTATTGGAAAATGAGGAAGTTTGTGTTTATGAGCAAGTTTAAATGAGAAAATGGCATGTCTCAACTTTAGAATTTTGAAATTATCATATATAGTATTTGGAACTTTGAAATTACAAAAATTACTTTTATAAAACGATTAAATGCAAGAAAAGGGCAATTTATAAATTTAGAAATTGTGAAAGTGCTATTTTTAAAATTGCGAAAATGGCACATAAAAGTTTTAGAAAATTGCAAAAACAGCAAATTTCAAAATTGAAAAATTGCAAACTAGCACTTTCCTACTTTGAAAATTTTTAAATATCCTCATGATTTTGAAATTGCGAAAAAACTCTTTTTTTTTTTTCTTTTGGCAAATATTGTGGAAACGGCAATATTTTTTTTTCTTTGGGTACAAATTGTCAAGATTACCTTTAAACCTTCACCGCATCTCCTTACGTGGGAAAAGTGTACGGCCCAAACCCATTACCACCACAACTAATTTTTAGCTATTGGAAAATGAAAAATCTGTCTTTATGAGAATGTTCAAACAGGAAATTGTAGCTCTCAACTTTAGAATCTTGTAATTGTAATGTATAGTAATTTGCAACTTTGGAATTACAAAAACTACTTTTATAAAATAACTAAACGGCAAAAAATGCCAATGTAGCTCTCCTTAAGCCATATATGCTTATGCTTTGCGCACATGAAACGAACTTGGTAGAAATCCTGAAGAGCATGAGATGATTCACTTACCACTTAGACAAGTCCTTTGATCGGCTCACTTACTCCTCGTTGTCTATAATTTATTTTTCACTGTTAAAAAAACTCAACAATTCAAATTTAAACAAATCATCTCACTTTTTCACAATTCCATATAATTTTTCTCCACTTTCCCACCACACATTTAAAACAATAATTCTTTTCACCAAAAAAATCTACAAAAGTAGTTAGAAAGAACAAAGTCTAAGTCAGATCGGCTAATCAAGAGTTTACACCTTTTTTTTCAAATAAACCGTATTAAATTAAAGATTTGGACAAATGACAGGGCAACAAACAACAATCATGACCCATCGCGGATCTATATGTGGATTTTTCATTGGCAAGATTACCGGGTTGGCGAGTTTCGATCTAGCAATATATAGTATAATATTATACGATGCTAAATTATTATATGACGTATATCTAAACACATCACATGAAAAACTACAATTACATAACATATATCGATATATGTCACGTGATTATAGGGCACCTGGAATGATTTTACATCATTTTTATTTTACCGGGTTGACTACTGGCGGTAGAGTTTTCTCCCGGGCGGGGTTAGGTGCACTGAGAGATTGGGAGAGAGAGAGAGAGACAACAATGGCGTCTCTGAACCCAGTGATAGTTGCAGAAAGTCGTCTTGTTTCTTCTTCACCAACTGCAAAAAATGGCCGCTTATTCTACACACCCTCCCACAAACTTAAACTTCGCACCACCCACCTAGCAGCATTCCGACCAACCTCCAATCTTCTCACTTATTACCCATTCTGTCCCTGTGCCTCCAAGAAACTCCGTAGACCCCGTATCTTCCTTCCTCACTTAGTTGCTTCCATGGTATGTGCGTGTGGGTCTGCTTCTGAGCATTTCAGAATTAACTATTGTAATTCAAGGGCCAAGATTGAAAATTTCTGTTCTTATTTTGGTGATTTATGTTTTGCAGGAAGATGTTGAAGAGACTTATATTATGATTAAGCCAGATGGGGTTCAACGTGGCCTTGTAAGAACTCATAACTGTTTAAAATCAATGAATGCAGATGAAATTTGTTAAAAACATTGTGTTCTTGGTGGTTAAAAAAGAGTTCTCGATGAGTCTTTTGAATTTTAAGAAGTTGATTTCAAATTATAATCATTCCATTTGTAGATTGGAGAGATAATTTCAAGATTTGAGAAAAAGGGGTTTCAGTTAACAGGACTGAAGCTCTTCCAGTGCCCCAAAGAATTATCTCAGGTTTGTTTTTAAGATATCTTATTGCAATGTAATTGTGATAAATTGTTTCTGTTGTTAGTTAAATGGCTGGGTAATTGTGTTTGTAGTGAGTTGTGAATCCGACTCTTAATCATATTAATCCATTTGTGGAAATTGATGTAAATCAGTAGGAACTCTTACTAATGTTTTTGAGAAATTGAACTCAGGGAATGACGTTGTTCAGTGCATCCGCCTTTTGCATAAATTATGAGTGATATTTGGGCATCAGAAGTTACAAATTGTAGTGTCTGGATAATTTCAACTGTCATTGGTTTATGTTGTGTTGTTTATTTTGTGCATTTGTAATGGTTGTAGGAGCATTACAAGGATCTGCAGTCAAAGCCGTTCTTCCCAAAACTGATTAACTACATTACCTCTGGTCCTGTTGTGTGTATGGTATAGTTCTCCACTTTTGGTACTCATTTTCTATGAAATGTTATAAACCAATGATGAATGTGGTTTTCAAATTAGTTTCTTTGAGAAATTTGTGAATATCTGGTAATGCTATTGATTAGGCCTGGAAGGGTGTTGGTGTTGTTGCATCAGCTCGTAAATTAATTGGAGTGACTAATCCACTTAATGCTGAGCCAGGGACGATCAGAGGAGATCTTGCAGTTCAAACTGGAAGGTTACTAGATTTAATTCATGGAACCCTCCCTGTCCTAACAGAATCTATGGATTTGATTCATGCTGTTTTTGTGTTTTAGCATTGAAGTTATTAAATCTCATTTCTATGCTATATGATTGGCAGGAATGTGGTTCATGGAAGTGACAGTCCTGAGAATGGCAAGCGTGAAATAGGTAAGATTCTTCCTTGGCTTAAAATTCTTGCAGTTAGCACAGTTTATCAAACCTTCATCACCTCTGGATCCTCATACAGATCCATACAGACTAGAAGTGGGAACATATTTCATTTTACGCCTCAAGTCATCAACCATGTCATGCATCGCGATTCCACGGAGCAATGCATTGAGAGAATACATTATTTATGTTTCTTGAACCAAATAACAATACTAATTCTGAGTTCTGACTGCTAACTCTTTTTGTGAGAGTTAGCTGGTACTCAAATTGGACTGATCCATTCCTTTTCATCCCAGAATACACCTTGGAACTCTTGTTTTGTACCATAATTAGTTAATAAATACATTGTAAGTTTCAGTGTACTAATCTCTATCAAGACCGAGTCATTCAAAGTCGTCCTCCTTCAATCTTGCACTGATCATGACTAAAAGACTTGTGCCTTTCTCATCTACAGCTCTCTGGTTCAAAGAAGGAGAACTATGCGAATGGACACCAGTTCTAGAGCCATGGCTGATGGAGTAATATTTTCTGCATTACCGCTCTTATTTCCTTCTTGGGGTTCTTTTCAGCCACATTGAAGACTGGTTTATTATTTCTGTAAATTTTTAGTTTTTCCAAGCTCAACTTACTACATTTTTGTATAAAGTATTTGCTCGGCAATCAAATCTTCCTAATTGTTTTATCCATTCTCAATACATTATAGCACTGTCCAAATTCTACTATCCAGTCATATTCCAGTTGTTGCATCAGCAGGATCATCATACTTTAGACTTTCTCTGGGATTCAACTCCTAACCAGTTGCATTTTTGACCCAAACATATTCGAAATTTTTCTTTAATTTGCTTTGGTATATAAAAGAAGAGAAGGGGAAGAAAAATTAAAAGGGAAAGGAAACAGTGTGGCTATATAAGGAGAGAATAGATAACATTCCACATAAGAGGAAACCAAATGCATAGAAAGAAATTCTGCAAAGATGCGGGTACAGAAGTTAATAGCAAAAGTTCGAGGGCAGAATGAAAGCCTAAGAGATTGATTAGTGTAGCATGAAACTTTGATTAGTGAATTAAAATTCTCTTAACATAATATTTTTCGTTTTCTTTTTCTTTTTTGACGGGCTCTTTGGGAAATAGGGGGTAAGTTGATGATTGCAAAATTTTAATGGTCCACAGCTACTTTATAAAGCAAAAATATAATAACTGTAAATCTGTATGAAATTCTTTTCCCTCAGATATTTGTTGAACTACTACTTTTAAAAATCCCCTATGCTCTTGACAGGTTTGTCCTTTTGCCTTGTTGTTATAGATGAGGGAATAATCTGTGGTTTAAATAAGTACTTTTACAGCATTTTGGATTATTTTTGCATTGTTCTAGGTCATTTTTCATAATGGAGATTGACATAGTGTCTGCAGAGATTATCAAACCTTCATCTCCTACCCCTCCAGAATCAAGAGATTTTAAGCTTTCATTCTTTGATGAAATGATTCCCCATGCTTATGTTCCTCTTATTCTTTACTATTCTTGCAATGAAAGCCAAGATATAAAACAGGATGAAATTTCAGATTGTCTGAAGAAATCACTGTCAGATGCTTTGGTTCCTTTCTACCCTCTTGCAGGGAGAACGGACGGGCAGAGTTCAGTCAAGTGTAATGACGAGGGAGTTTTATACATGGAAGCTAAAGTTGATGGCAAGATTTCAGACATCATAGAACGCGCGGAAGTTGAGGTTCTGGACAAACTCATTCCCAACAAATCCAAGGGCAGCGTTGTTACAGATGCAGAAGAGCTGTTAGCAATACAGGTTAGCTTATTTACCTGTGGTGGGATCAGTATTGGTATCTCCATTTCCCATAGAGTTGCTGATGGATTCAGTCTCTGTACATTTATCAAAGGTTGGGCTTCAATGGCTTGTGGCAAGAGCGAGTCTGTCCATCCTGTATTCAATTCTTCCTCGCTATTTCCACCAAGAAACACGCCTGATTTCAAGCCAAATGTCAGAAGTTTAGCAATCCAACCTCCGGTTATTCATCTTGTTAGTAAAATATTTGTTTTCAGTGAATCTGTAATAAATGCTCTCAAATCAGAGGTGATTGACAAATCTTCCATTGCAAACCCAACAAGGGTCGAGGTTGTGTCTGCATTTATATGGAAGGCTTGCACTGTTGCGAGAGGGATCGAGAAATTGGGCAAATCTGTGGCTTTCTATCCGGTGAATCTGAGGGGACGGGTTCCATCACTGACAGAAGATTCATTTGGTAAGGATAAACGTCTCATATATAGCTTAAGCCACTAGCAAGTGGTGACATTTAGTCATCGTTAATCTTGTCTTCGACACACTCCTCATTTTATATTAGCCAAAGTAAAACCCGAATATTGTATCATTTCAATCTTGCCTTCAACAGGTAATCTTTTTCAGATGACAAGTGCAGTTAACTTTGACACGACGCTCTTCCGATCTGGATTCACCTGGCAGATAAATTGAGGGCTGCATTTGGGAAAATTAGCAGTGATTACATGAACAAATTGCTTGGCGAAAATGGCTCTGAAGTTGCTAAGAACAACTTCATGCAGGTTAATCGATCATTAAGCCAAGGGGATTGTGAAGTTTTCAGATTTAACAGTTACTGCAGATTTCCGCTTTATGAAACGGATTTTGGATGGGGAAAACCTGCTTGGGTTAGTTCTGGTTTTTCAAACAGGAACTCAACTTTACTGTTGGATTCAAAATCATTCGGAGGAATTGAAGCATGGATAGTCATGGCTGAAGATGACTTGAAAAAGCTTGAAGAAGAGATGAATATCAAGCTCTCCAAACTAGGGTAACTTGTCTGGTTCTTGTAGATGGAAAGCTATAATGCTAAAAGAGTTAAAGTTTTTAAACCTTGTGGTTAAATAAGATATCCAATCAAGAAAGATTCTGGATTCGAGTCTTGCTGGTATTTATTTATGAATACTGTTCACATGTCAAGTATTTTATGAAACAGAATTGCCTTTGACTTCAGAAAACGTAAGATATAATGCGTTTTCTTTGTTTTCCTGTAAACCTAAATATAGTTTATCGATATTATTATTGTGTTTACATCCCAATAACATCCTACTTATGAATTTTTCTATTTAAAAATTTTATTTTCATCAACAAGTCGCTATCGTGTGTCTAAATAAATTTGAATAGTCATACTTCGTTGAAGCGCCCGTCTAATCTGAATCGAATAATGTTATGGGAATGGAAAAATTGTAATTAACGGTAAATCTAAATTTGGTTTAAATAATTCAAAATTTACCAAAATAATTCATATCGAATTAATTCCAATGAATAGATCAAATTATAGACATCTTAGTCCTTATTCATCCGACTTGGACTTAATATATGAACTCTTAACTCATTTTCACCATTGAGCCCAAAACAAGAAGCATCAAGTAACTCTTTCCCCCTTCATGTTATGTTTCCTTTCTTCTCCTCCCTCACATGAGCGCCTTATTCAACAACATTGGAACTAGCAATTTGATGTCTTTTCTTTGTATTGCAAACTGAACAAGAATTCAACTACTTCCACAACTCAAGTATCAAAAGGAAACTCTTGTGATAAGACAAAAGTTCCCCTTTTTTGCTCCTACATTTCATCATACTCTACACCATGAAAACTCAAACAACGTGTACACTAAAATTGATACTATCAAAACACTTCGTACATACATTATAGAGATCACCATCTTCCTCAACCATTATCATCAAAAAGGGAAGAAAATCTGAATATATGCAAAGTCAGTGAAGGTCTGTCAAAAATGAGATTGATGTATTTTTAGAATCGAGATGCATATATATATTTTCTTTCTTGTTAGGTCCATACAATTAAGAACAGGACCGGTCCTGGGCCTAGGTGAACGAGGCCGCTGCCTCAAGCCGAGGAATAATAGGGGCCCAGGGCCCAAATAAATTAGTTATACCAGGCCCAAACCACCTATGATCCGTTTTTTTTATATTTTTAGGGCCCAAATGTAGAAAATAAGAGGCCCAAATTCTAAAAATTTAAGGGCCCATTTTGGCCCAAAAATTTTTTTTGCCAATTCAGATTTTAAAACAAAAAATTTCTTTTTGCTTGGGACGAAAAGAGGGGCAAAAAAAAAGATATGTGAAACAAAAATTGAAATCAGACAAACTCAGTCTTGACCCCCAATTACCCAAAACCCTAAATTCCAAAAAATCCCTAATTTCCAAATCCCCAATTGGAAATGGAAGAACCCTAATGTGCTAATCAATCCCTTTGTCTTTCAATTCGCCATCATGACCTCTCCAAATCAATCGCCGTCCGCTGCTGTTGTGAGCCGTCTGACGTCGTCCGATATTGTTGGCTGCTGCTTTCATTTCTGTGCTGCTCTGTCGAGTGCCGCCGTAAGCCGTCCAGACTCAGTCGCTACGCTACTGCCTCGCCTCTCTGCGGTTACGGGTGCTTCTGCTGACTGCTGTTGTTAGGTGCTTTTGCCGATGCTGCTGGGTGCTTCTACTGCTGCTGCCGAGTGATTCTACTGTTGCCCGGTGCTTCTGCTTCTGTTTCTGCTATCGAGTTTGTTCTCCGCCAGCCACAGTGACAGAGGTGAGGTGAAAATGTGAAATAAGGAACCGGCACTGTAATGTTATTATTCCATTGCAATTTTACTAATTTTCATATTCCATTTTACAAATTGATTACCATTTACCCATTATTTGATTTTTTTTTTTTTTACATTGATGTTTAATTGTTTATCATTTCCATTTTCATTGTAAATTGTAATTCATATGTGCGGTGCTTGATTCGATTACATTGTAACTAGTTTAGGATTGACAGAAGAAGAAGAGGAAGTGGAAGACATTGATGTTGAGGATCCTGGAAATTGGAAACACATTGAACATAAAAAGAGAGATTATTTAGGGGAGAGAGGTCCAAAAAGAGTTGAAAACATCGTGTTTCCAAAAGATGCTATCAAAAGACACTTCGATTCATCATATTTTAGCATAGTACTACCGAATAGGAAGACATGCAATTGATAGGAACTGGCTTGTATATTCAATTTCTAAAGACAAGTTATTTTGCTTCTGTTGTGAGTTGCTTCCTAAACATAATACTGTGTCTAAAGTCGGTCAATTGGCTAGTGACGGATTCAGAGATTGACATAACGTGGAAAGTGGGAAGAACACTTAAAGGTCACAATAGAAATCCAGAGCATTTAGATTGTATGGCTCGTTGGAGTGAACTGAAAAACAAGCTTAGGAAAAATGCTACAATTGACAGTAGTATGCAATTGTTGATGAATGAAGAAAAGGCCTACTTGAGAGAAGTATTGACGAGGATAATTGCGATTGTGACCACACTTGCCAAAAACACATTACCATTTCGAGGTGATAATGAAAAGCTCTATGCCGAGAATAATGGCCTCTTTTTGCAATTGGTAGAGATAGTTGCTAAATTCGATCCAGTAATGAAAGAGCACCTTCGGCGTGCTACAATCCGTGAGATTCAGTATACCTATCTTGGCAAACATATCCAAAATGAGCTTATTCAAATATTGGCAGGTGAAGTGAAAAGTTCAATTCTCAAAATCATTAAAAATACTAAATTTTTCTCAGTCATACTTGATTGCACACCCAGTGTGAGTCATGAAAATCAGATGTCTCTAGTGATATGATGCGTGAATGATACGACTGATGTAGTGGTGGTTGAAGAATTTTGGCTTGAGTTTTTGAAGGTAGTTGATACAATTGGACTTGAGCTTTTTACCGAGCTTAAAAATGTTTTATCCAAAGTTGATCTAAATGTTGATGATATCAAGGGTCAAGGATATGACAATGGAGATAACATGAGTGGAAAGTATAAAAGCATCTAGAGTAGATTACTTGAAATTAACCCCCGAGCTTTCTATACTCCATGTGCTTGTCATAGCCCTAACCTGACATTATGTGATATGGTCAGATGTAATGATAAAGCTGATAGGTTTTTATAGTGATACACAAAATTTATACTATGTTCTCTGCTTCGACAAAAAGATGGCAAATCTTTAAAAATAGAGTGTATGGTCTTACAGTGAAGCCATCGTCCACAACGCATAGGGAAAGCCATATTGAAAGTCCCAAGCCTATAAACGAGCAAATTCAAAACACAATAGATGTTTTACTTGATTTAGGAGAATCTGATATGGATATTCCAAAGCTTAATGCTGAGATCTATGCAAATTACGTTGCTAATTTTGAATTTTTGCTTAGCCTGATAATTTGGTATAAGTTGTTGTCTACGGTTAACAAAGTGAGTAAATGTCTCCAAGTGGATAACATAGACATTGATTGTGCTACAATTCTTTTACAAAGTCTTGCTGCCTTTTTGGAACACTATGGAGAAAATGGGTTCAATAAAGCTTTAGATCAAAAGACAATCGAATTGGGAATTGAACCTGTATTTCAAGAGAAATGCACCATTCAGAGGAAAAGACAATTTGATGAAAGCACTAGTGATGAGTATATCCATCACCTTACATTTGTTGTGCTTGTCATTTTTTCTTTTTGTTTATTTCATTTCTCTTCTTATGGTAGGTACGTTTGTCACCTGAGGAATCATTCAGAGTTGAGTACTTTATGTGTGTGGTTGATCAAGCGCGATCTTCTCATAAAACCTGGTTTGAGCAATTTAAAGTTTATGCGGAGACTTTTGGTTTTTGTTTGATATTAAGAGGTTACGACAATTGCGTAACGATGAGTTGAAGATGTGCTGCATGAACTTGGAACAATATTTGAGACATGATGACAATTCAGACATTGTTGGAGCTTATTTAAATACTGAATTGTTCATTTTGAAGTTGTACCTACCAGATGAAGTAAAGAGTGCAATTCAGATGTTACAATACATAAAAACAACTATGAAGGGTAATGTTATGTTTTCAAATATATATATTGCATACCAAATCTTATTAACTCTACCTGTTACGGTGGCACAGCAGAAAGAAGTTTCTCCAAACTCAAGTTTCCTAAGATCTATATCTGCTCAACCATGTCACAAGAAAAACTAAATGGTTTGGCTTTACTGTCTATTGAGAAAAAATGGTTGAAAATTTAGATTGTGAACACTTGATTAGTATTTTTACCTCTAAAACTGCAAAACATGTGGTTTTTAGGTAATTTTTAGTACGTTCTATATATTTTGGTAATTTTTGGTATGTTGTATATATTATGTTTATATTTCATACCAAATCTTGGTAAAAAATTTAAGGAATATAGTCCAAAAAAAAATTTTTTCGGAGTCAGCTTCCAACCCCCGGTTGAAACTCATTATAAGGGTCTATTTTTTGGAGTTCGTCTAGGGCCTCTATAATGAAAAGACCGGCATTGATTAAGAAAGTATTATACATATTCGTGTTTAAAGTGAAAAATGATGGGTAGCTAGAGAGAGAGAGTCTTTTTCTCTTGGCATCATGCACCCTTGTACAACTTTTGTAATTAGGCATGTAAAAGGTGAAAAATAAAATTGTTGTAATTTAACCAAGTCTATCTAATTATTATGCACAGAAGATGAAATCTCGTCTAGCTGACATTAATAGTTTTAATTTTTAAAATTTTAAACGAGACCATCGCAAAATCGAGTAAACCGACAAAAGAGTGGTACGTACATTAACACAATGCATACAAAACAAAACATTGTAGCTGATGGTATCATTTATTACAAAACCAGGACAATCCATTTAATAGGATTTAATTTCTGCAGAAGGTGGGTGGGTGATTTCTCATTTCAGGTCATTATAAAGAGGGGTGTACAAAGAGGACCGGTAGGCTATTCAAATAAGGCTATAATAATAATTGAACAGCCTTAATGTGGTTGAATATTTTCAACTACATTAAGGTGTATTTTCATACAGATTAAGAATCAGTAAGTAATGTGGTTGAAATATTTCATTCTATGTGTATTTCAATTTTAGCCCTGTTGCATAACCAATGATTTGCAATTAATACCAATTACCAAAGTAAAGTTAATATTGAAATGAGTATAATTATTTAAATTGTGTCTATTAAAATTATGTGAACACGTTGAATATTATACCAAAAAAATTGATTAACTCATTTTTACTTTGAAGTTTGGTATGTAGATGTTTTAAGTGGTTAATTAATTAGGGGCAAACATGAAAATGAAAAATTACATACAAGCCCGATATAACAATTGGACCATCTTTTTGGGACGGACGAAAATAAAATACTGAAATATCTTTTTGGGGATAGAGGGAGTAATATTGTTGCTGTTGTTTAGAACCAAAAGCATTTTGAGTCACCCCGATATGTAGTACTACTGGTGTCAAGTAGAAGTACACATGGCTTTATGTGATTTGTTAAATTATGTGATTCACATGTACTTGCTTTTTAACTCTACTTAGAGCATCTCCAATGCAAATGTTTAGTTTTTGGATGACGTAGAATCTATTAATATCTAAATCAAGAGTTGAAGTGTCTATTGACACCGTAATTTTCCCGCTATTTTTACACGGTGTCTATAGATACTGCATTTCTCTCTTTTTTTCTTTTTTAATATATCGAACTGTATAATTCCTTTTTCTTCCTTGTTCAAAAATTATCCCTATTCCTTCTAATCTTCATTAGCCACATAGAAACCTAGGGTTCAATTCTTCATCTGCCGTGTAGAAATATATGCCTCAATGTACTGATTTTTTGTTCATAATCACTAATTGCTAAAATCTCAGGGATTTGTTTCCTCTGGATAACTTCAAATATGTAAATTCGCTTGATTTCCCATATTTCTTTATTTTTGATCCCTTGCCTTCATTTGTGTTCTTGAACTTTAGCTCTAATTTAATAAAATATTTTTGACTTCTGTTTCTTTTCATAATCCTTGCAATTTATGCGTATGTTCTCACTGATTTTGCCGCCGACTCCTTTGACGAATGATGGTTATGCCAACGCAAGCTTTGCTACGATGACGATGTATGTATGTATAAATGGGCTTCCGGCCCATAAAATGATCCGATTCCAATTCGGATTCTTGCAATCAGTTTCTTGAATTTGTGAAAATATTGTTTATTGGGATTTAAAGACTTCCCAAATTTGCCCATTAAATCCCTTTTTCTAATTTTAAGAGATTTAATATGAAATTTTATTCGCATCTCTATTCTGCTAGAGTTATTATAGTATGTGAATCTTATTTAAATGTAGGAATTATAACTTGTGATAGCTTCTACTTTTTTTACCTGTTCTCTTAGTTTGAGTTTCTTCCTTTTTTCTTGATTTTGCCCACTATTGGTGTGCATCTACTTATGCTTTAGTTTATTCTTTTGTAAATTTTATAACAGTCATTGCTTTCAGATGAATTACGTAGTGTTGCGACCAAATTATAAAATCCATTGAAAATATGTAGTGCTTCTGTAGATTTTATGACATCATTGCTTTCAGACGAGAAATGTGAGTATTTGTGAATCATTTTATTTTATTGGTGATTAATTTAATTTTTGGGTTTAACAACACATGAGTTATTGCTATTACAGGTTTGGACACGTCTAGGTACGGAAAGAAACCTGGTGCCCTTAGCCAACTTCAGTTTTGGATTTGATTTATATTTGATTCATCTTTCTAGACCAAATCTGTAAACCTTTCTACTGAAGCATTGACATCTCTACAAGACCTCGCAGTTTTGGTTTTCATAGGGGTGAATGTTCAGGTGTATATTGCATGTTGATCCATCAATTTTGTATGTTCGTTTCTTGCGAGAAGGTGATAAGTAAAAGTTCATTAGTTTGGAATAGTTGTTCCTTGAATAAGAAATTTGTTATTAATAAATGATAATTCTTGCAAGAATTTCCTAAGCAGAGATGTGGTTTGAGGGATTTTATTTTGGAGAAGTAATAAAACGAGTCTTTGAGATTTTTTTTTTAATTTTGGATTCGCTAGCCGATGTATTTTAATGTAAAACACTCTAAATTACCGTCCATGTTGCATTTAAAAGTTATTCGCATTACGCCATTATCAATTATGTTTGGCACGAGAACGCTGAACACTATTATGAGAGTGAAGTAGTCTACCTTAATTTATTCAGTTACTTTCCACTTATATTTAATAATTTGTCTGCAATCTAGGCTCACAAGATTAATATCCACAACTCTGTAGAATTCAGCCAAAATTTAACACGGGATATTGTTCAACTTCCTATTAGTTATATTTTTGTATTGCACGGGTATAATTCTACAAATTCTGAACGGTTTTTCTTTTTCCATATTACTACCCGTGCAACGCACAGGTGTTAAACTAGTAAAGATATAGACATATAAAATTTATAAATTTCAATTTTCTCTATCTTCTTTTACTTCTTTCTTACCTTTTACTCTTTTTATTTTCCATTTTTTTCTTCACTAATGTCTTTGAAAATGTCTAACTGTAGAAAATGTCTTGTGAAGAAAATATATGAAAAATAAAGAGAGAGAAAGAGGTAAGAAAGAAGTGAAAAAAGAGAGAAAATTGAAATTTGTAAATTATATGTGTATATATAAAATAATGCTCAAGAACTTGCATAACAAAATTTTCTGGACAGAAGATCGTTCTTCTATGCACACCACATAGGGGAACTCACGTGTGGTTTTCTGGTAGTGACTTAGTTATAAGACGATCGAAGGGGCAATCAAAACTTGACGACCTTAATTAGTCGAAACACTAGATTTTTTATTTTTAATTTTTGGGAATTTTTTTTTTCAAAAACTGGAGGCGGCCACCCTAACTCTGCAAATGATTTTCGAGACCCATAGGTGATTTCTCCCATATCATACGGTATACATGAGAAACCAACACATACCCAGGAGGTGTGTTGTATAGTTTATCGAGAAGGGTACTAGCATTTTACCAACCACTAAGCAACTATATAAATGTTGTTTAATTGGTTGGTCTATGTAATAATTAAGGTCATTTAGTATACACCACATATAAGTGCCCCGTATACAGTTATTTACCTTTATTCATCGAGTCATTTTTATGCACTAGTATGTAATACATACTTTACATGTGATTTTATATATTTGTTGATACCACTAAAATATATATCCCCTTCATCCCAAATATATAGTCTGCTTTGTTTCTTCACTTGGAATAAAAATTGTATTCAAAACATACTTTAATTTTGCATTCTGTGTTTTTAATTAACCCTTATTTAATAAGTAGAATTTAAAATTGATAGTTTTAACTAAGTATTAAGTGAGAGTAAATTAGTAAAATAATATAAATTAGACTTTTTAATGCAAATTAGACTTCTTAATAAAGAAATATGACTATATATTTAGGACATCCCAAAAATAAATAATGACTGTATATGTAGGAATGGAGGAAGCAAATAATTATATGAAATTTCAAATACAAAAATCTACACATGATTTTATATGTTGTGAACATTTAAGCAGACTTTTGAAGACTCTAAATGCCACCAAAAAAAAAAGAGTTATTATCAAATTGTAAAATTTGAATAAGAATGATGAGTAAAACTGAGTAAACAAATTTATGTATTTTTCTTTAAAACCTTACCATTATGTATAAAATCTTATTATATTTGATTTTGATTTTGATCTTCCACCTTAATAACTTGAATGCAAATATTGTGCATGCGTAAGTACAAATACACTTGTGGCTAAATATAATATGTCTATTCAAAAATTCTTTCTATTAAATGCAACTAAAGAATAAGTAAAATGCAATCTTTTATTTATCTGATACAATTAGGGGAACTTCAATAAGCAATATACTTGAATTTAGGATCCTGCCCTAGAACGGGATTTTTTTTTATCACTTGAGCTATCACCCATAATTTAAAATATTATTTTTTTTACCTGGATTTCAATTCTAATAAAAAAAAGACAAAAGCTATCGCCCATGATTTAAAATATTATTTTTTATCTCGATTTCAATTCTAATAAAAAAAGACAAAATGTGAGTGACATTAGTGAATCAAATAATGAAAAGAGAGCATAATGATCATCTTAATCCTTGTTTCGTTACAAATTTACATATATGTAATTAATTAATTACTAAAACCTATTAAGGTGTACATGTAATAAAATATTAACATCAGATGCAATTAACTCCAAGTAGTGAATCATTAATAGAGAGATGAAGAGTTTTTTTTTTTTAGGGCAATTTTTATATAGATTAATTAATGGACTGAGGGCTAATAAGTAATTTAAAAAATATGTAGGGGCGAAAAGGGAAATCAAAATATTTTCCTTCACCCACATTTTTATATATTCAGAAAATTTTTATTTTGCCTACGTATGCATGTTATTATACATACATGCAATATGTGACACATATTTAGGTTACAACTGTGGGATGTTTGTAGTTTAGATATTTGACACATATACACACATGCATAATAACAAGATGTGTATAGGCAAAATAAAATTGCCCATATTAGTGATATATATATAAATATTTATTTATTTATTTATATATGTATAATTTGACTGCATGAAGTCTTTGAATCTCTCGTCTCCTTATGGTTATATAGACAACACCTGTTTTACTAAACACAGAACACTCTAATTGTATTTAATATCTTTTATCTTTTCAAATTTTTAGATTAAGCCACATTAACTTTTTATTTGTCATATTTTTATTCTCAATTTTAAAGCAATTATCACATCTTATATCTAACAATGATTTTCTTCTAAAAAATTTGGTGTGATAACCATTTAAATCTTTTAAATAAGTCAAAAAAGAAAAATCCATAAAAGTAAAATATATTTCTTATGATTCTAAGAATACATATGGATGAAATTTTTTGAATAATAAACATTATTAAGAAACAAGATATAAAAATTAATTAAGCGGTCCAGGAAAAAATACAATAAAATTTGTTGGGACACAAACTTCACAAGATATAAAGATTAAGGACCTTCAATGTAATAAAAATGTAGTGTAACTATAAAAAAAGTGTAGTGTGGATATATTTTCCCTTCAAAATTTATCCTTCTAAGCTTTTCCACTTCACTTTAATATATACATTATGTGATTTTAATATCTTAAAAATATATATACTATCTCCACCCAAAAAAGATGGTTATATTTTTTTCTACATAAACTAATAATTTCACCCGTGTATTGCACAGGATGTCTTCACCAAATAAACTAAACAATTCATAAGTAGTAATCATTATTATCTAAATGTTGTTAAATCTGTATAACCTAATTTTTTAAGTGGTTGTGAGAATAAAAAATTAATCTGTTACAATAATCTTTTTAACACATTAATATAAAGTTTCATTCACACGCAAGACGTCTAGCAGGATATGTCGTCAGACGTCTTATGTGGCGTGCTCTGATTAGACAACCCACATGTGGGTGGAACAACAATAAACATAGCGATAACACTTAATAAACTCTATGATATTTGAGTCATAGATTCTATGAACAGCTACATTAACTATTTAATCTTCACTTTAATCATAAATGCGTGTAAAATAAAAAACAAATACATTAAAAAGTAATACAACATGGTGATTTGAGCAAATTACTCTGATTAATTGATCCACTTAAAAATTTCAGGTAACACAATTTATATGAAATTATTTAAAAGTAAAGGATAGTGGTTTCTGCTAGTTTTCACCCGTATACTGCATGGAAGGATATACTCCAAAATATTCAAATAACAAACTATAAAATCCTAAATAGTTATTCACCATCAAATTTACATAATCAAATTAGTAAATGCACAGTTTTGTTTTAGTAAAAGTCACCATGAAATAACAATGTATATACTATAGCATTGCTATAAGTATTAGAGTCAACATATTTTTTCCGCACACAAAAAAAAAGGGGTGAAATATGTGAAAATAGTTTAAACATTTACACATAAGAAATAAAACAATATGGATTAATATTAAATTTTTCCTATTGTAATCCAGCCCCAATTCCAGCCATGTTACAAACCAGGCAATCCCCTGTTCTTACAAGAGGCATCAATTATATGTTCTTTATCTATCCTCAAGAAATATGAAGCACCATCCTGTTACAGTTTCTTGCCAAATTGATATTCACACTCTCTTTTGTCTGCAAACATGGAGACATGTCTTACCTACATATTCAATGGCCTGAGAATAAATGCATGAGAAACTAAATTTCAAAAATAAGCGAAAATCATTTCTTATAGAAGCGAAAATGATTCTATTCCATTATTATTTGTTTATCATATCTTAGAAATTATAATCAAATGAACCCCCAACCCCTCCCCCCTCCCCCAAAAAAAAAGGGAAAAAATGAGCATAGCATGTAATGGGGTGGCCAGCAAAACATCAAAAAATGCATGGAACTTAGGTAGAGATAAATCTGATTAACAAGTTAATTGAGACTTGGGGGAAAGTAAACAAAAAAAAATTAAACAAATAATTAATAGGGTGATAATAGAATAAATGTAAACAAAAATATCAAATTACCTAAAAAAGAACTCTGAACCTTCAATTGGTCAGCTTCAAGAACCTATAATAAATTTAAACAAAAATACAATTCTATTTATAATTAACATTCCAAAGGATCTTTTATGGATTACTTTTATATTATGAATCAACCATGAATTTGGAAAATTGAAAAAAGAAAAGTTAATTTAAAATAGGTCCAAAAAAAAAAAAACTGATCATGATAGCTATTTACAGAATACTGACATCATTATGAAATCTGATTCAATCTAGTGCAAAGGCCTGCATGATTTTGTTATCATTCTCGTGCAAATCTTGTAAGAAAATTAAAATAGAAAAACTAATTGCAATGTAAATAAACTTTTTTCTGATTATCTATCATTTAAGACTTGGGAAAAGGATAAAAGAGAACAAATAATAAAATAAAAGGCCAAACGAAATAAATGATCACATCTAGATATCTAAAATAAATGATCAACTATTAATAGTAAAGATGACATACTCCAGCACAACATTATTTATAGTAACTATAACTTTTCTCAATTTTGTTGCGCTTTAAATTTTACGAAAAGGTCAGTGTCTTAACTTGGACAAGTGAATAAAGATATTATATCAAAAAAATCATTGCAAACAAATATGCTAAAAGAAAGAGTTGCGATAAGGGAAAAAGGCATGGCCAACATTTACGCAACTTTTTACAAATACTAAATGGATTATTTCTTCATAGATTGAGAACACAAAGCCAAAAACCGGATAACAATATGATTGGTACAGAAAAATGAACACACCAAGCAGATTGGATTTTCAAGCTTTTAGATTCACTATATTCTTCAGAATCAAAAATAAAAAAAAAGGAGAACAACTCTTCTTGAATTGAAGGAGGGCTCTGCTTGTATTTTCATGCTCTGCAATGAAAGAAACCTAATACCACATGAAAGAGACAAAACTTACCAAACTAAAATGTAATTAGGTTGTACAGACTTAACAGATTCATTGTCAATATAGCTATTAGTGATTCTAATACTACTATTTAATATTTAATATAGAACAAAGAACAAACTTCCAATAACAATAACTTCCAATATAGTAATTATCTTCAGCTTGCAAAAACAACAACTAAGAACAAACTCAAAGCAGTTAAAATTGTTAGTTTCTACTCTTATTTATTAAGATGACATATAATAGTTTGAAATGATAACAACCCAAAAAGATAATCAGTCAGCTTTTTCCATCATTGGTTTTACATTATCTTAACCTTGTTTAACACACGCAACATTATGTAGACTAAAATTGAATACATAAAATTGATTTCTACATTAATGGACAAATGTGTATCCTACTAAGATGTATAAAACCGGATAAAGAACAATGTAAAAGTAGGTATTGTTTAATGGTTCAATAAAAAATCACAATTCATAAACCTATAACAACTACATTAGTTTATCCAATTCAATTCATATAACAAAGCACGGAGCAAAATAAAAACCAATATAAAGGTCAATATAATCATACATTCATGCCCAAGCAATTGACTTCAATTCTCGTAATCAATGTCACAATTAGTGCTAATTTACATATGTCGTTGTCCACAATTCACGTCATGATGAGATTCAGAAAACGATGTGGACAGAAAAACAATATTGAAGGGTAGTTGTCTAAGTATGGAGTGCTGCTGTGTGTTGAATTCAACTGGTTCATGGGATGATACATCAGTAATCAGTCTAAGCTGCATCTTTCTCATAAATATAGCTTTTGTACATAAATTTAAAAAAAATTCTACCACAAAAAGACACTGGCAAACTTTCAGCAGCTTTTGTAAACTAAATTCATAAGGGGGTGTGCTAAATTTAAACAATACTAAAAGGAGACAAATGCAGCAAACTTGGAATTGTTGGGAGTAATTGACCCGGTTCACAGGTAGAGGGAATTTATAGTGCATCAATATCCATAAGCATTTCGTGCATTCTAAAAAGCATATGCCTGAAATTAAAGCAAACAATAACAAAAAAATAAAAATAAAAACACAACAGCATTCGACCTCTATTTATGGTCTAGAAAAAACCCAAAGTAGAACACATCCCCCAAATTAGAGTTTGCAATGAAATTGGATACAACACCTCAACCACTCAATAACTCATTAGCAAAATCACAATGGATAAGCCACCAATTTTTGGAAGAAGAACCCAACCGCAACCTCCAATTGGATCGGTACTGATTTCCGGCTATATAAGATTTTAGTTAATTGACGGCATTCTCCTAACAATTGAACAGTCCACCAAATCGCATACAAAGATAACCATCAGAGCAAGAGAGATAACACTTTGACATTGAAAGAATTTTAAAAACCTTGAAGTTTGGAGGGTTCAAATTATCGGATAACGAACAGAGACGGAAATAGTGACGAAGAGAAACGAAGTGAGAGAAAGGAAAAATATAAAAAAAAAAACGAAAATATATGCTGGAAAATGGGAACATATAATTAGCGTTAGTGATTTTAAAAGGTGCATACGAAATTATTTAAAAAAAATAAATATGGGGTTATATGTATTTTTCTTGAATCTATTTGCAGGAGATTTGAACTTATCAAATTGGATAACAACATAGTATGCAAAAGAACGAATCTAATTAGGATAAAGTGATAGAATGAATCCAAATTGGACATGATTTGCAGGAGATTTGAACTTACCAAAATGGATAACAATATAGAATGCAAGAGAACGAATTCAATTAGGAAAATAAGTGTCTTAGAGGCTCGAAATGGTAACTTCAAATCTCACGTGACTGCTCAAGATAAGGGTTGGTGAAGAGAATGATGGATCAATGAGATAATCGAGAGTCATATTCGCCAGATTTGGAAAAAAAATTTTGAGAGTCGAACGAAGGATTAATACACAGTGAAAGATTTGTTATCCAAATCCGGCGTCTTAAAAAAAAGGATTTTGATGAAATTGCAATTCAAAGATCAAAAGAAAGAGACGTAAATGAAGGAGAAGATTTGGGGGAATCAGGGAAAGAATCCGTGTAGATTAAAATGAATAATAAATGTAAACTAATTAATTGAATTGATTAAAAAAAAAAGGAAATCAATGGTTAAAGATAAGTGGATAAATCCAAGGGCTAAGATCAGAGTTCCAGATTTAGCAGGTGAGTTTGGGCGAGAAAAAAAAAGAGAGGATACTATTCTTTCTTTAAGTAAGTGTGTGTGTGTAGATTAAGAAAAGCTCATTAATAGTATTGAAAAAGTAAATTTTAATATCATTTTCCTATTATACCCTTTTATTTATTACCGATTCTACTTTTATAATTCTATTTTTCTGATAACTATGTACATTAAATAGTGACATATAATAATAAGTATTTAAATTATTTTCTAAAAATGAAACTGAATTATAGTTTGGGATTGACGAAAAAGAAAAACTGAACCATCTTTTTTGGGCGGAGATAGTATTAACTTGCTTTTAAATGAAGAAATAATTAGCCACATTTTTGTTCAAGTTATTTTTCCACTTTTCTTTCTTATATAAAGTATATATGGTCAGCAAAGAAATTTTTTTTCACAATCTTAACATATTTCTAAAAGAAAACTATTGCTAAAGTAAGGATTTTGTTTTGCCTACACGCATGCATGTATATGTGTTAAACATTTAGCCTATAAGCACCTCACACTTATAGCCTAGATGTGTGCCATGTGTTACACGTATGTATAATAATATGTATGCGTGGGCAAAATAAAATTGTCCATTGCCAAAGATATATAAAATACGCTAACAGCTGAAGATAAAAAAGCGGTCAAAAAATTATGGGCATGAATATTATAATAATTTTAAAGCACTAACAACTTTTTGTGCAATTAATCTGTGTAATGTGTTTAGCTAGGCGTTCGTACTCTTTGGTTACTACTATGTCTTGGAAGGCTCCATCGGTCTAAAGCCTCTTTATTGTATGACTCTTTCAATAGTGAACAAACTTCTCAGTTCAAAAAATATATAATAATTACATGAGGAATCGAATCGAATCATAAGTATCAACTTGACGAATCGAATCCTATTTCTTGATCTACTACAAATCACATGGCAGATACGGATTGATAGATCCACCCTAAAAAATTGATTTTTGATTGACAAAAAAATAAATATAGCCATAATAATTTACTTTAATTTAATTTCTTATCTCTTTTTGTGATTTTCACCATAATTTACTTCTGATCTATTATCCGTCTCAATTCAATCTGATCCGTCAATTGTCGATCCACAAAAAATTAGAATTAGCATGTCAAGGTTCAATTTCATTTTTGTAAATAGAAAATAATTATTTTTATTCACCATGATCTATATCCTCTACATGATATATGATGAGTCAAAAATTCCATCCACTTTGTTACACCAACTCTCGGATTGGAAACTCTTTTTTACACGGATTAGGTATCCATCAAATTTGGCATAGATCGAATTTTTTTATAGATACTGAGGGCTAAGATGTGCAGAGTTTTTATTTTATATTATTCTTTATTTTTTTATTTTTATTTAAATAATTAAAAGTATAATGGTAATTTTAATAGGAACTAAAATTAGTAATTGAAATGGTGATGGTTAAAGGTATTATTAGAGAAATAACACGACAATAAATGAAATGTTAGAGGTTCTATATATTCAAAAAATAATGGGCATAAAATTGTATAAAATTTGAAAGGTTGGGGATGTATAGTGGAAAAAAGAATTAATGGTATAATAGTCATTTTGATAGGGGTTAATAGTGAAAATTAAAAGATTGGGGACAAAAAGTAACGTTGGGGACATAATACGATAATTAATGAAAGATTGGGGACTTCATGGGCCTAAAAAAAGAGTAGAGACTAAATTAATACAAAATTAAAAGATTGAGGACCTAGAGTGAAAATTAACCTGTAATAATAATAATAATAATAATAATAATAATAATAAAAGTATAGCATACTATTTTGATAATTTTTAAAATTGTAAAATTTTGGCTTTGCGCGCGGATTTATTCGCAACTCTTCTAGTGATGATGTAATCTTGAAAACGATTTTGAGCCTTTGACAATCTGTTTGGTGTTCGTAATAGGAAAACAGAGAGTTTGGGAACGATTCTGAAGCATCCCGATACTTTGTACCCGTTGGTGAAGCCAAACTTTGCTGCAAGGTCCGCAGAGAGGCAGATTTTGCCGGAGCCTCACTGGGAATTTTGCCACACGATACTTCCCAAGGTTTCTATAAGTTTCACTCCCGTTATTCAACAGCTTGATGCTGATGTTCGCGATGCCGTAAGTTCCATTTTTTAAATAGTCGATTCCGTGCTCGGATTTTTCCCTTTCTTTAAATATATGCTTCCATAGTCTGTGAAAGCTTTTGCTCAATTTATAGTAATTGTGTGTTATTATCGGATTTGGAAGTGTATCCCAGAGTTTTTAGTACGTGAGTGCAGAAAGCATATCCAAACCAACAGAAAAGAAGAGAATATGTTATCTCTGATTCTCTGTTTCCTCTTTTCCCTTGGCTCTGGGTCTCTGTTGAAATAATTACTGAAACTTGGCTGAGGTTGATGTATGTGGCAGCCGGTAGGATAAGTAGTTCTATGTTGAACAGAATTCTGGTTATGCTACGATCTATTCTTTTGGTAAAAAAAAAAAAAATATGTATTTTCATACCACTTCTTCCTCATGATCAAAATTTCCTTAATTTTGCAGGCATGCATTTTTTATTTGGTTCTTCGAGCACTGGACACTGTTGGTATGCTTTCTATGTATAACTTGTTTTTGTTTCACAAAATAAATGTAAGAAAAGGATGTGTCATTAGTTGACTACTGCCTTTTATGTATTGTTGGTTTTAAGGATTTGTCAGCAATTCATCCAAAATTCACCGCAAAACCAACAACCATTCAACAATGGAAGCAAATAATGAATGGAAATAATGTAATAAACCTCAATATACTGAATTAATAATACCAGTTAAAATCTTGTTATCTTACTATAAGTTTGATCTAGTCATTGTAATAATAGAGCATGCTGTCTCCACCACCTAGAAACTAATAGATTCAAAATACAAATGGGATAAAAACCTACATGTGCCGAGCAAACTTCTTTTCTTGTACTAGCAAGTACGGGCTAACTACGGGGTTCTAGATGGATCAAAAACCTAACAATAGTGTCCACTTAGCTTTTAGATGACCGTGCATTTGTTTTAAGTCATGGTCCCAACGAATTTATATATAAAATAAACACATAATAAAGTACATATTATGGGATAAACTTCGAAGTATATTGGCATTCTACATTGTGAATGTCTTACTTTTTCAATCACCACTTCAATTCTATGTAATTCTTTTGACAGAGGATGATATGAGCGTACCTACAGAAGTAAAAGTACCAATCCTGAAGGCATTTCATCATCACGTATATGATCCCGAATGGCACTTTTCATGTAAGTTTTTGGCTGTTCTTTCCTGATCATGTTTTAACGCTCTTTCGATTAGTCAGCTTTCGCTGATTTTACTAGAACATTTAAAACACTCTCTAGAATATTCTAGTTCCCTTCTATTTTGAGGGTGATGCAACGGGAAGCAAGGACAATTTTTAGGTTGAATTTACTGAACAATGCAGTCAACACCCAGTTGTTTGTAGTCTATCTGTTTTGAATGTGTTCAATGCATCAATTTTTTTTTTTTTTTTGGTTGTTGTTTGCGGGGAAGTGGTACGACATATTCAGGAAATTCTTTTCTACTGTGTGAAGCACTAGAACAGTTGCCTGATCCTTGTTGTACTAATTTACATAAAAGGTGGTACAAAAGAGTACAAGGTTCTGATGGACAAGTTTCATCATGTTTCCGCTGCTTTGCTGGAGCTCAAAAGAAGGTTTAATATTGTCGTTCTAAATTCCCATCTCGCAACTAGCAAGTAGTAACATAGTGTTATCGAATTTTGATTGTGTTCTTACTTTATTATGGCAGTTACCAGGAGCCAATTGAGAATATGACCATAAGGACTGGGGCTGGAATGGCAAAATATATATGCAAGGAGGTATGGCAATAATATTATTTCGAATGTGACTTTTTAATATGGTTAGATTCACCAAAAATATTTGCTTGACTTTTTACTTAGCTTTGATGAAAGTTCCTGTGGTTATTACAATCTGTGTGAAATGTTATTTTTTGTATCAACCAGTATGTGTGTGTGTGTGTTTGTGTGTGTTTCATTAAGAAGAAATTCTTGGTAACATAAAGTTCAACCCTATGGATCACAGTGTTGCTCAGATAAATTATTTCTGTATCGACATAGTAACATACTCACTATTTATAAGTAATTGGTCTAGTATGGCTTGATGAATATTTTTCTAGTGTTATGGCCTTTTTCACTTAATCAAACAGTTCCATAGACAACCTTTTTATCTTATACAGGTAGAAACCTTTGATGATTATGAGGAGTATTGTCACTATGTGTGTGGATATGTTATGACAATGTGGTCAATGCTATACCACGCTTCTGGAAAAGAAGATCTGATTCCTGATTATCTATCCAACTCAGTGGGTGTATTTCTTCAAGTAATAATTCCCATATATGTGTTAAGCAGTAGAGTTAATCTTCAATATCTCTAATGTTAACAAATCATACCCGTTTTTTGTTTGCAATAAATGTAGAAAACTAATATTATCCAAGATTATGTGGAGGATATCAACGACTTAAAACCACGTAAGCTCTGGCCTCGCCAGATATGGGGCAAATACGTTAACAAACTCGAGGTATATCCCTTTCCTATCGTTCATCTCAAATTTAGTGCTTCTTTATGCTGCTCATTTTATGTCGTCTCATCAAGATCTTTCAAGTTCTTGAACAGTCATCTTGAATTTTGTTTGATCAGGATTTACAGTACAAAGAAAACTCAGTCAAGGCAGTAAAGTGCCTGAATGAGATGGTAACAAATGCATTAATACATGTAGAAGATTGCCTGAAGTACATGTCTGCACTGCGAGACCCCGCTATCTTTCGGTTTTGGGCAATCCTACAGGTAACAAACTTATATATGATTTTCATGTATTTTTAGTATGCTCGTTGTTTGCATATTTGTCTGTAAAGATGCATGGAAAGCTCTTTTACCTTATGACTAATTGACCATGGCGCTTACAAGTGAGAGAAGGGTTGATCGGAGTTTTGAAATTCCTCATCCGATACTTACTGCAGTTTCTAGCCATTATGTCATGTTTATTATTACTTATTCTCGGCTTGTTGCTGGAGTGCCGTTTTGTGGTAATAAAAAATGTAAGGATTCTTCCATATAATGATCATATACGTAAGAGCATCTCCAATAGACTCTTTAAATGCAATATGTTCTACTATGGTTTTATTAGATGGCATGTGGTGTCTATATGCCGTGTGCGCGCGTTGTGTTGCTATATATTAAAAAAAATAATAATACAATATGTTCTCCAAAATAAAGAGTAAAGTCATAAAAAAAGTGCTCCAATACTCTATTTTAACATATTATTTTAGAGAGTGGAGTTTGCTCTATAAAATTGGAGTCATATTCACTCTCTATAATTAAATACTTCCAACGAACTTCAATTTTCAATGTCTTTTCTGGGACCAAGTTGGTGAAGATCAATAAAGAAAAATAGATGATAAAATTAAACAATTAAGATAAAAGCATGTTAAAGAATAAAAAAAAATGGAAAGACACTAAATACTCTTGCAAGAAGTGAAATGAAGAGCAAAAAATAAGGGGATATTGAAGTGATTTCAAAATTACACTCTAAATCTATTGATACTCTTTAAATTTAAAAAGACTCTTTGAGATGCTTTAACACGATCTTATTAGGATTTCACTTTAAACCAAAGCAGCTACATGCAGTGTCTTTAGTAGTTGTAAACACAAGTGGGGATATCTCAGGAGTGTAGAACTACGCTCTTCCGATCTCGACATTACAATTTCATTGATCCCGTGCTGGACAAAGATATGCTACATTCTTCCAACATCATTTCGTACTTTTCCTATGGACATATATATATATATTCTCTTCCTCTCTAAAACTAGCTTTGCCAAATGGCACGCCCATGCAGCAGAGATCGGAAGAGCAC
>CAVNYN010287820.1:53044-85664 GCA_963692815.1 Nyctanthes arbor-tristis | reverse complement strand
TGAAAATGAAACTAATAAATATCCTTTAAATTTAATTCATCTTGAGTTAGAATTTTTGGCTTGTGATTGTTTGATAACTATGTTTTAAACAAATGACTTTATTAACATAAGAGATTATAGATGTCATTGTCAATCGTTCACCTCTTCTTAGAGCCATGTTTATATATATACTAGGGACAGTACGTGCGTTGCACGTGTCGCACTATCATAATCTTGTCGGTTAAAAAATTGAGATTTGTATAAATACCGCCATTTGGAAATTGAGATTTCTAGTATAAATATCACATGTTGCAATAGAATGAGCCATAACTGAGAGTTCTCGAAATGGAAAACCATTATTCATTTTAAAAAAAAATTGAAATGTAGTTAAGAATCCATGAATGACGTTTGATGAACCTTAGCTAAAGCTCTGCAACAATGACACAAATTACATTTCATCCAGTGCCTAAACTATTTAGGTTTGATTTCCTAGTGATTATCTGCCACTTCCTCTTACTATCTTGCTAATAAGAATATTAATACATCAGTGAATAATTAATTCTTGAAGAATTTTCCATCACAATCACTTAGCTGCCGAAACTCACTTCAAAGTTGAAGAAGATGCCCCAACTATGTCGGATCACCAATTCTTGTTGGAAGTCTAGTGCCCACTGCCCCTGCTAATCAAGAAATTGATGCCGTATGCTATCACTTATTAGCTAATTACAAGAATTGATGACCAATTATTAACAAAATGAAGTATACAAGTACTCCCAACCATATAAAATACTACTCTTCATGAACCTAATGAAAATAGCATTGATTTACTCATTAGAATAAAACTTCAAGAATAAATGGATTTAATTTATAGATCAGTTCCTTGAAAAAATAAGTAGAGTAAGAGAGTAAGATATAAAATACTAATCGAAGTGTAAAAGACATTGTACATGGTAAAATTTGAAATTAGTTAATAATTAGAACTCAATTAAGGAAGAACTGAAAAAACCGTTCAGAGTTTCAAACCAATCACAATTGTCCTACAAAGTGGAAAACCGTTCAGGTCCAATGGGCCAGCCCACCGTGTATTTTTTTATTGAAAGAAGCCCACCGTGTTATACTTAATAAAAATTGACAAATATAGCCTCACGGTATTGGGACGACACTTGACTTACAGGCACGCCCAGATAAGTCGTCTCTAGAAGTCAAAACCTATAGGCGCGACATTTTGCTTATAGAGACGACGCAAAACAGTCTCGTTAGGCCCATTCACCTTTAGAGTCGACAGAAAATGTCGTTGCAATAGATAATACTTGCTGCAGCGACTTTTGGGTCGCCCCTATTCAGGTCGCTTCTATTTTACCAATTTCTTGTAGTGAATTTCTTGCCGACTGTTCTTTCCAAGTTTGTATACAATACCAGAATTCTGCTGGAAATTATATACAAGATTACTACATAGTACATATTGAGGCTTATAAGACCGACTAAGGCATTGACATATTGAGGCTTATAAGAACTACAAAGGCATTGATTTATGCTTGCCAAGTACTGTTTGATTGAGCTATAGTATGTTTGGTGTACACATTAAAATCCAAGATTTTAATGAAATACATTGGTCTTAAAGCTAGCTTGATGGAACCATAATATTGAGTTTCTTTGCTGAAGGAGTTTTCTGTAGAAAACCATCCAGTCTTTTAAGATTTTCGTATGCATTTATCAGTTGTACTTTTCTTTCTATGCTGGTATAAGTAAAACCTTTTCTTTCAATTAATTTTTTTACATGAGGATTGATATTTGAATTTACAATGGAGCTAGATTCTAAGTATTTCCAGTATTCTCAGCTTCTATTTCATTTTTTAAAGGTTGTAACGTGTGCAAAAATGCCCTTTTCTATTACAAGAAAGTTTTCCATGGCTACATTTATATATTTTATTCTTAGGTACTTAGTTTTCCTTCCCCTTTCTCTCATTTTCCCCTTCTCTCAGTTAGAATGCTTTGAATGTAAATTCTCCTCTTCAATCTGATAATCTGGAATTTGATTTACCAAACTCTTGGTCAAGAAACTAAAGCCTCTCCCAAGATGATGAATTAGAAATATAGAAATAAAAATTGGGAATCGGAAATAAAAACACAGAATCTGTTGCTTGGGCCTGGGAGTCGAATCAAGTAGTTTTCTTTTTTCTTCAGTATGTTTATATGATTACTCTCTCTATCAGAATGTTGGAGTTATAAACTGATAAATATTAAATAAGAAACTTTTATTTTTTTCCCTTTATGTTAAACTTTTAGTGCCAACATCAATACACTATTTTTTTGAACATTACATGGGGTATTGTAGGGGAGAGGAATCGAACACTTGACAATGCGTGTATGGAACCAATACCGATGCCATTAGATTACAAAGATGTTGTCACATCAGTACACTCTTTAGGTCCTATGTTCATGCATAAAATGTTAGAACAAACACCAACATGCATTTTCTCAGTTTCTACTGGTACAGCCTCTTACAGTTTGCTGTTTCATCGCCATCTGGGGTATATAATTTTTGAAAACTGCAATTTTTATCTTTTGAGTTTTTTTTAAGTTTCTTTCTGCAAATTTTTTTTTTTTTTTTTTTTTGGGTTTCTCCTTTTTGGAAAAAAGTTATTATTAATTTTTCCCTTTTTTTTTTTTTTTTTTTGGAGGGGGGACTGCGATCAAAATGCCAAAAGCAATAAATTAAGAGGAGAATCTTAATGTGATTTTGATATCCATTTTCCGTTTTTTCATATTTTGTTTTGATTATTACGAAGATTTCTATGTATCGTGGCAATGTGCGGAAGTGAGTGATAACGGAGCTCATTTCATTGACACTGAAAGAAAATAGTGTTGTACGTAACAAGAACTTCAACAATATCTTGTAATTTTGTTTTGATGCTCATCATATAATTTTTTGTAAGTGTTCAGAGACAGTGTACTATGTCACATTGCTCTGGGTTTTGTAGTATGTTCATGAAATATAATGATATTATGGAGTAGTTGCTTTGGGTTTTTGTTATATGTTGATATAATGTATTATAATTCTACTTCAATGGATTGTGCGATTTTCCTTATGAGAAAGTCATCTATGTTCTTTGATAATGTAAATATAAGATGCTGAGCTTCGTTCTTATTATTATTATTGTTATTATTTTTTTTAATTGCAGGGTGACATTATCTTAAATTTCGTTATGCTTGCGTACTCTTATGTTTTGATGGTTGGATTCAACTATATCAAGGTCGCATAAATTAGCTAAAATTAGGGAAAAAACTTGGGCTAAGAAATGTTCTGCTTTTATTTTCTATTTTTTTTTTTTGGTGGGGAGGGGGATTGAGCTTCGAGTATATAATTCATTAGGTCGATCAAAACAAATTGCTATAAAGACCTTAGGTCTCTAAGATGGTACGTTAGTCAAGTAGGAACAGTTAGAATAATCCAAGTTTTGAGCTTCAAGTGCCTTTGGGAGTGATTGCCTTTTTTTTAATTATTATTATTATTATTATTATTATTATTATTATTAATGAGCACCTTGCAATAAAAAGATTTACGTCAAACATAAGAAACATTAGAGCAGTTCTACGAAGGATGCTTGAGTTGAATCTCGGGAACTTAATATAAGAAAGTTCATGCAATTCAAGACTAAAAACTT
This sequence comes from Nyctanthes arbor-tristis, assembly GCA_963692815.1. Taxonomy (NCBI): domain Eukaryota; kingdom Viridiplantae; phylum Streptophyta; class Magnoliopsida; order Lamiales; family Oleaceae; genus Nyctanthes; species Nyctanthes arbor-tristis. The sequence continues at coordinate 82,020 of CAVNYN010287820.1, read as the reverse complement.
GCCTTACCAATGGTTGCCTTTATTTAATTCGTAAATTGTGAGAAGGTTCATTTTTTTTGTTAAGTAGGAATAGGATTTGTTTGCATCTAGATCTAGATTGCATTTTATTTATCGTAAAAATGATTTACCACTAGATGTGTGGTGGGATCGTATTTGTGTATCTAATAAGGGCCAAACTGTGTTTGAGGATAAGAATTGCTACCATGGTGATATTTATCATTTATTATATTATATTTGTGAAATGCAAATTATGTTTTTATATTAAAAGCCTTCTTCTCTATATTGGATGCAATGATTGATTCAATGTGTTACCGTTTAGTTTACTCGCTTGACAGAATTTTGTTGGTGATATAATAACTTGTCATTTAATTCTTAATATTGTGGGAGAGTAATGTTAGGAGGTGTAAAGAAGATTTTTGTTGTAAAAGATATTATTTGGTTTTATGACTCAGTTTGTGTTGTCGGTTTTTATGGAAACTCAAGAAGAACCCCTATCTAAGCAGGAAAATATCGTCACTCAGGAAAGTGCTTATTAATGAAAATAATGAACATGCACAAGAGCAATACAAAGTTCAAGACAATAAGATGTATGTTCTATGAGTAGGGCTCTCGCTTCTCGGCCAAGTAGTGAAGGTAAAATCTATTCATGCTTATTGACTTTGAGTTATTATCACTTTAATATTTCATTGTACATTGTAATGGTAAGTCATTGTAGTTTTGTATTAAAGAGTTGTATTTATCTTGGAGTTTTGGGTTATCTTTTTAGTTTATTTGTATTTGTGTGTGTGTCTATATATATATATATATATTTGTGTTGGAATGAATGAAGTATTTTTTTTATTTTTTATTTTTTATTTTTGGCAAACAACAAAAACAAAAAAAGAAAAAAATTAGTTCGAGTTGGTCTGCAAAATTTAGTGAGACTGAATTAAAATTGATGCTATTTATTTATGACATTAAAACTTCATAATTAAATTAGACTTCTTGACATAGGATAGTAAGAGAATATTATGTTGAAACAAAGTCGACTATAATTCCATTAAAATAAAAAAGAAAGAATAGTAAAAGGAAAATGATATTTGAATAACAAATAATTTGCATTTTGTTTCTTTAATAAATTGTTGAACGAAAATCGGTGATAATCATGACATTAGAATATTGTGATTTTTTTAGAAAATTTTTAGAATACCTTCGTTTTGTTTAAAAAAAATAATAATACCACTGCGGAAAAGCGTATTTTAATTGTCGGTTAATGTATTCTAATAAATTAACCCCCCAAAAAAAAAGAAAATAAATTGAGCTAACTTAGCAGTAAAATTAAGCTAGGAAATGGTAAAATCTATCAAGATAAAATAGATTGGTTTACAAAATAAAAGCGAATGAAAAGTGACGTTATTTATTACAATAAAATATTATAATTAAATATCTTAATTACATATATTAAAAAAAAGTGTTTGCTAACTTATTATAATAGATTTATAAAAATAAATTCACAAAAAATCCCTTTCAAAGAAAGAGAAAATAAGAGAAATTTACCTACAGGGGGAAATGAATGGAGTTAACTTTATATTAGAATTAACAAATAATTCTTTTTTTTTTAACAAAGAATTAACAAAAGAAGTGTTAATTGACCTACTTTTAATACATCTATCAAAAGAAAAAAAAAAAAGAACTCCTTCAAAAAAAAAAAAAAAGGAAAAGAAGGAAAAGAAATGATTAATAAATGAATAGAATTAACTTGGTATTACATTTATAATTAGCTAACAAATATAAAATATGTAGAGTAAGTGTTTGGATTGGTTCACAAAATTTTGTAAAATCCAATGAACAATGACATTTTGATAATTCTGTTTCATCTCTGTTTCGAGTATTTCGTCACAATTGTCTCAATGTTCAGAGCAACTGGTATACTTGGACTTTCCTGTTTTTGCTCTTTTTTTCATATCATGAAATGGATTTACAATTAAATCACTTGATATTATTTTTCCGTTAAACGCACGGGTACAATACTAGTTTTGAAAGAAAAGCAAAAGATAATTCTGTTTCATCTCTGTTTTGAGTATTTCGTCACATTTGTCTCAATGTTCAGAGCAAGTGGTATACTTGGACTTTCCTGTTTTTGCTCTTTTTTTCATATCATGAAATGGATTTACAATTAAATCATTTGATATTATTTTTCCGTGCAACGCACGGGTACAATACTAGTTTTGAAAGAAAAGCAAAAGAAGCAAGGAAATGACATCATATTTTGAACACAAGCTGTTAATTTGTAAATGAAAACACAAACTAAGAATTATCAACTGAATTCAGTTGTAGAATTATCAGAGCTTTACATTCTTACAAAGCCAAGTAAAAATGCCACCAGCCAAGATACCAAACACAACCGAACTGCCACTATGATGGCTCTGTCCTTCATGTATAAAGGTCAAAGCTGGCTGCGACAATTACCCCTGCAGTCATCCTATTGCATACACCAGTCCATTGGGAATCAAGCTCCACAGAGAAGAATGGTATGACGCCTAAACCAGTAGTTGCAGCCACCGCTAATGTGAAAAATGCAACTGTTGACACTAAAACTCTATTGTTCCCACTCTTCCACTCACCTATTTCGTTAGTACTACCATCAAGAACCCAAACCATGCTCTATACCTAACCAATCTATCATACCATTCCCTGCATTTCTCTAGGAAGCATTTCTTAACTTATGTAGAGTTTCTTTTTCATGTTCTGGTGTGACATTATTGCTAAATATAGCTATTAAGAGCAAATGCATCAGGACCCGTTTAAACATTAAACCTAGCTTCAACATATGTATGCAATCAGATTACTAACAGAGGAATTAATGATCTGGTTGCAGCAATAGCACAGAATTTCAAATGTTTATAGTCAGCCTTGTCTAAGAGCAGAGTCATCAGCTAACCAGAATGTTCTTAGCAATAGTTTGATGTTCCTGCTTTGCCAAAAGTTGAAGAACATTAAGAAGTGCACAAGATGAGAGAACGAACAGATAGAAAGAGTTAATTATCAGAATTACAGACAACATCATCGCAAATCAGGTGTATACTACGCATTATTTCACAATTCAGTGGAGAAATGTTTTTAATGACTCATAAGAATTGGATAAATGTTTCAAGATCAAACATTTATCCATATTGCCTATGGTACAATTCTACAGTACAGTTCTACATTGCCTATAGTTTTGAAAAATTTCCACATGTATCCTAATACTGTTTTGAAAAATCAACAATTCTCGTGGTCTTCTTATCAACTGTTCACAACGAGAATGCATATCTTGAACAGAATTCAATCTTAATCAATAGAAGGAAATTGACACAATGCAACAAATAAGTGTCAATATAAGGGGACGAAATCGGCCGGAACTTCTCCATTCTGCATATTTTTGGTGCAATAAAGAACTTACAAAATGAAAGCCCCAGAAGATACAGGAAAATGACCCCAAAAAAATGGAAAAAGAAAGAACAAAAACCCCATAATAAAATAACAAGATTTTGGGAGCAGTGGTTATATCGGAACTATAAAATCAAATGGGGAAAAATCCCGAAACCCAGAAAAGAAACCAGTAAATAAAAGAGGCATGATTAGTAACTTTAACCAAGTAAATAAAATCGCTGAAAGAAGCATAAAATGAAAAGACCGTAATCGAAATCGCACAGATGTTAAAAGAGAACGGAAAGTCAGGATTTGTTAAAGATACATCATCAAAAATATAAAAAGAGAGCTCAGTTACCGCAATACCACAAGAACATGCCAAAAACCCAAAATACCCCAATTTAAGGCAAATGGGCCGAAAAACTGCAGGAATTTTTCACCACCGCAACTTTCATTTTAGTGTGGGTATATATATATATATGTATATATATAGATTATAGATGTTAAAACTAACATATTAAAAGTGTTAAATTTAATAACAAAAATGCTTATTGGTCAATTTTTATAGTTTATTTCTCTAAGAGTCCAAAGTCAATAATTACTATATTAATTTAAATAAAAAGTTAATGAGAGAATATCACTATTGTTGTTAATTTTAATAACAATTTTAACTTGAAGCTAAAAAGATTCTTTTAGCCTATTTCCTAACACTTTTATTGTAACTCTATTTTTAAATTGTAATTAATATATTGTACTAAAATTGTGATTTAACAACTCTATTGTGAATGCTTTTATAATTGTAACATAATTGTCGAATTGAACCGAACTGAAATGAATTTGATTTCAAATGGGCCAACAGACCAAAGGACTCACTCCAGCCCATGGATCAGACTTAGCCCAATCCGACCCGTTTACCCAATATTTTAGCAACAGGGTAGTTTGGTCATTCAATAATGTTATTGTGGAAGTCGAAATAGAGAATTCTTCTTCAAACGCGGCTCTTCCTCTACTTCTCGATGAAACCTATATAAACAGAGGACGTCATATTTCTCCCCCACTCTACCTCCTTCACGAGATTTCACGATCACCCTTTCCAAGCTATTCACCCGGCCCCGCTCTTCCTCTATTGGTACGCGTGTATTAGCGCGTGTAGAACATTGGAGAAAACTTGCCCTAGTCGCCTGCGAAGAACCCCTTCTTCTTTCTCTCTCTATAATGGACAACGAACCACCGCCTGCGACTCCGATCATATTCTGCAGTTCCGATCTGGATCAGTTAATTTTCTTTGCCTGATCTTCCAGATTCGAGGTGGTTGAATTCCGGTGAGTCTGGGTTTTTGTTTGTCTTTTCTTTTGTTTTTGTTATCTTTGCTGTATTTTGAGATCTGTGACTGATTTGTGATTTTTTTCGTTTTGAAGGTAAGAATGGAACCTATGGATATTGTTGGCAGAACTAAAGAAGACGCTTCGCTTCCCAAAGGTTGATTATTTTTGTTATTATTATTTTTCTTCCCCCCTTTCTAATCGATTTGTGCGTTTTGATTCGTTTCTGGATGAATTTTTTCTGTCATAAAAAATAAAAATTTATTCTTTTCCATCATTTTATAGCTTTGTTTGCAGTTTTTTTATTTAAATTATTATTATTTTTTAACTTTTCCAGGGTTAGACTTTCAGTATGTTAATGTGAATATCATTTCAAAAAGCTGTTTTACTCTTTTCATATACTTCGATTCAGAATGAATTGATTAGTATTCACGTGCCTTTTTGAACTCCCTCGTTGGGGTTTAAACTGCTAAATAGAGACATCTATTTGTGTCTCTATTCAGATTTGTTCTTGAACAAACCTAGCCATGTGCACGCTGGATTCATTTTTTGGTCGATGATAACCAATTTCATAAATAAGTGGCATCAGAACTTGATTTAAGGTCATTTTATGTGACTTGATGGAGTAGGATGGGTCCTATTTATTTAAGATTGGTGCAGGGTAGATATTGCCCGAAACAGTAATGATAAATGACGGTTGGTTTCTATAAGTGGAGCATCTGAGTCGAGCCACCTTCAAACACATTTAAACACATCATTATTTATAACTTGGCTGGTCGTGCAACAAGATTGTCAATGTAGGGTAGTTATCTTTGTTATGCTAATTTTGGGTCATTTTATCATGTTATGTCGACTTCGTATTGTCAAGCAATGGTTCAATAAATTGTTTACCATTTAGAAGGGAGAGTTAAGTTTGAAATGTTACGTGGGCAGTTGAGTGGAAATTGTGATTGAGCTTGACTTGGTGAGTACACATTTCATTAATTGTCTTTAGCTGCTTCACTTTGTGACTTGTCATTGTTGAGTAAATAAAATGATTCATAATTTACACTGGATCTTCTTAACAATGTGATGTTAATGATTTTATTTCAGCTACTATGACAAAAATCATCAAGGAGATGCTCCCCCCTGATGTTCGTGTTGCAAGAGACGCTCAGGACCTTTTAATTGAGTGTTGTGTAGGTATGCAGCTTTCTGGCCTGTTTTACTGTTTCAGCACATACTTCAATCCTGTAGCCCATGAGTTATCAAGTTACATAACAAAGAACAGGATGATGCTAATATTACAACCTGTAAGATCAATTTCTATTATGCATTTTTTTTTTTAGTAAGTGGCTCTTGCATGTTATGTCTGCTTAATATATACCTTTGCATTCTCATTTAGACTTTCTTGAGACTGGTCCTTTTTTCTACAATGTTGGAATCTTGGAAAGTGCTTAGTTTATGTGAAAAAAGAGTGTCTATCTTTTGAATTGTTGACTGTCCAAAGTGCTCGGCAGGTAAATTTTTTACAGTGTAAAGGTAGGTTTCAGAATCCCAAGTCATTCTCTGGTAAAAGTGTGAAATGCGTGATCTTCTAGGAGTAGGCTTCCTTATTTTGTATCAGTTTGCTTTGATGAGCATATGAGTTACCGGAGTAAATGGCCTTGTGAGTTTGGAGACCTCATGCTATTCTTGCCTTCGGATAACCATTTTACGTAGTTGTTTGTCATGATATTTCTTTTCTTTTCTTTCTTTCTTTTTTTTTTACTGTATTACCTAACGTAACTATGTCTGTCACGCTTCATGATATAATATTTTGCTCTGTTCAATGATTTCTTTTTCGTAACCCTACATGTTTCTAATCCATGTTGATTAAAGGTCTCTGTGTGTGTGTGTGTGTGTGTGGGGTGGCTGAAAGGGTTTTTCCTGTGTTATTTGTTTGCAGAATTTATCAATCTGATATCATCGGAATCAAATGAAGTATGCAACAGGGAAGACAAAAGAACCATTGCACCTGAGCATGTACTCAAGGCTTTGCAGGTTTGTGATTCAGTTCAGAGTACTGATGTTTATTTATTATAGTTATGTTCATATCTTGTCAGACAATATTATTATTGTTAAATGCATTTTGATTGATGTATAGATTTGGTTATGAAATTTGTGCTGCACACAAATTCATGGTCTTCTCTCCCTCCTAGCTCTTCCTTCTTTTAACTTGACAATACGAATAGTTCATATATCATAGATTAACTGTAGTATTTGGGTGGAGCAGCAGAAAACGTTATATGAATCAAGGTATTGATGCATATGCTTAATAACATCAGTCAAATTTTGCTGCTCGACGCAGTATTCTGGATCCTCTTTTCATAAGATCCTGCTGTAACTGGTTTATATTTCTTTCTCCCTTTTCTGGGTGGTTTGATTGATGCTATTTGTGAGAAGGGGGATCATAATTCATGGTGTAGTTCTGGACTCTGCAGGAATCATTCTGATACTTTTTATAATCCATCTGCTTAATTGTGCTTTTTCCCCTTATGTAATGGCCTTGCTTTTTCTTAGCCAAGCATGATGTTATTGGTATTGTTAAGCAACCCCCATCTTTCCTTTGACGCCCGTGTAGAAGAGAAACTTTAACTTTATATACAGTAATTTACATACTTAGGCTTGCCTTCCCACTCCGCCTCTCCAGTTATATTGCCATGTTCTTAAAGAAACTTCTCTTTTATTTCAGGATCTCGGGTTTGGGGAGTATATTGAGGAAGTTTACGCTGCATACGAACAGCACAAGCTCGAGACAGTGGTAAATATATTCTTCTATAAAAAGACCCCCATCGTTCACTTTCATAATTCACACCTTTATGGGTCAACCTAATGTGATCTAGTTTGTCTGCCTCTGGTTGCAAAATATGTCCATTTACTTCACCGGCGCCTAATTTAATGTGTTGTCGAATACAAATATGGAGTATGCTTAGCTGTTAGGCTTGGCAAACCCTAATAGCTTATTACTTTCAATAAGTTAGGCAAATTTGCATATGCGCGTGCATATTTTAATAGGGCATTATTTTTTCTGTTTGTCACATTTTATTCGATATTAGTTTGTTTAATTTGAGATGCTCTCAAGCAGGACACGGTGAGAACCGGGAAATGGAGCAATGTAGCTGAAATGACCGAGGAACAGGCGCTTGCAGAGCAGCAGAGGATGTTTGCAGAGGCACGCGCTCGGATGAATGGAGGGGTCACCGTCCCCAAGCAATCCGACCCCGAACCTCAGGGCCAGCAACCAAGTGTGAACACTTAACTTAGGTTTGTTAGTGTTTAGTTGAAATTTTTAGTCAAGCACAATTTCATTCTCTATATGTGCCCTTTTCTTCCAAAATCTTTTGCCCCCTACATGTGTATAAAAGCTTTCGGGTAAAATCCAGTAGATTCTCCCTGACTTAACAGAAAATGCACCCTGTGTATTATGTCTATATATTTCTGTAATTAGGGAGTTTCTCAAAATCTGCCTCCATTCTTGTTCTCCTGTTTCTATTTGATAAACCAACAATTATACGATTCCCCCAAAACCAAAGCCCCAACCAAAAAGAAAAAGAAAAGAAAAACCGATTCTGCAATCCGTGGTGAGGTGAAATTGACTATCAAATAGTTCTGCTTCATACTGGAGGGAGTTGCGCTTTTGGGACTACTGTCAACTCGTTTTGCTGTGAGCTTTGCATATGCTGCACGGTGGCTAGAGAGGCAAAGGCTAAATATAGATATTAGGGTTATCTTAAATTGTGAAAATGATCTCTCGTAATACGTCTAGTAGATGTTTACAATTGTTCTCTTAAATTATTCTCTTGTAATTGTTTAATTGATTAATTAGTGGTCAAACTTCTGTTAGGTTGCTACCAAAAGTAGGACCTAATGTGACCCTGCATCGGCGAAGGCAGTCTCCCTGTCGTGTTACCATCCCTTAAGTAAGTCGTTTGATTTTATATGTGGTGTTTGTTTTCAAGTATTTTGAGAAGTGTCGGTTTCTTGAAAAGGCATTTAAATCATTAATGACCCTCTAAACTCTAGAGAGATACCTTGTGGGAAATGAAAGGGACTTGGGGGAAACATGAGCCAAAGGTGGATGCACAATGACTTGTGGAATACCTGGTAGGTCGCCTAACGGCAAATTTGATTGGTGAATCTTTTATGCAGTCACTAGAAGCATGGACCCCTGATGTGATGGGAATACGTTGTTTCTGGGATTTCCATTCTCAAATTTTTTTTTTCAATTTTTTTTCATGCAGTTAGTTATTAACTGTGTTTTAAAAGTTTAGGTGATGTGACTATAACGCTAACGCTATTAGATACTTTGGCCGAGCTCTAGGAGATCCTTAGTTCTAATCTATTATAGTGAACAAATGACAGCTAAAAAAGAATTTAATGGTTGTTCGAAACAAATTTTGCTTAAACTCTTTCTAAAAATACTTCTCTTCAAGAAGTCACTTTAGAACCATTCGGAAGTAGATTTTAGTTTGAAAAGCGATATTTTTACAGTATAACAACCATCTCAAGGGGCACTTCCAAGTTTTATCATTTTGATGTTTATGTGGTATCTCCTCTATTTCAACTTAACTTCTTATATGCTCTTACCTCTTAAGGGTTTTCTTTTCATCCAAAAAAAAAAAGGGGGAAAAAACTCCTTTAAGAGTTCCTTCTTGTTTTCTTTGAAGGCATTTATTTATATTGAACTTGATAATGCTATCTTCTAGTCTAAATTGAAATTAGTAACTGGTCAACTCAATATAACGAGTTAGTATCACAATCATACTACGTAGTGTAAGAACTCATCTTTTTTCTTCTCTATTTATATCCAAATTTGGAGGCGATTTGGACGCCTATTCCAACTTATTATTCTGTCACTACCAAAAAAAAAAAAAAATCCAACTTATCATTTGGATATAATTTTAGGTTCACGATTCCCTACTTTACACGCATTACTGAATTAAACATAGGGAAGAACGTTACGCAATGCCTTCATGAAAAGAGAGGAGGGCGTGGATCTCAAACTCCAAAGTCAAACACCATCACCTTATATTTTATTTCTTTAAATTGTCTGAATTTTACTTCAGGTTCTTTAGCTGCTACTAATTACTAAAGTAATTTATCTCCAATATTTAAAAAGATTCATCAAATGTCCAAATCTTTTCTAAATTTCGATTATTCCAAATATGGTTCATGCCTATAAATTTAAAGTTAGAGATATTCCATATGAATGAAAAATATTATTTAGCACGTTTATAAAACTAATTTGTTCCTTTAGGAATTAATTTCTGTCACTTAATTTTTATAATCGCTTACAATTATAGATGTAATTCAAACACTGTCTTCCTCACATAAAAACTTGTTGCATTTAAAATTCTAAGCATTAAATAAGATGAGAAATAAATGATTAAGAAAATAATTGAATATAAGCGAAGGTTATTTGATATTTTACTGAGGAGAGTTTTTGCAATTGAAGAACAATGGTAATTATAATAAAATGTTGAGGGAAAAATGATTACACAACAATGCAGAGGTGAATGCCTTACTTTGAGTGACATTTTACTACCTTTTAAATCATTTCAAAGAATTCCAAATTACACTAGATTAATACGACTTCTACATCATACAAACAGAACTCACACTATAATTGAAGTAAACCATAATTTACCTTTTTTCAAAAAAAAAAAAAAAAAAAAAGCCATTTACCTCTATATAAGCTTTATATTTTATTGACTAGCTAAAATATAATCCAAGAAGCGATAACATGTTGGCCTTAATACAAGTTTGAAGTATCAAATGTAGTGCAAAATTAGAAATATAATGAAATTATAGCAAGTTAATAAATATCAATTAATAGTTTCTGAAATTAATCTAGAACAATTTAGAAATATTTATATTCAATTCAGAACTAAAACACTGAGGAGTTCGTGTTGACCCAATGAATACTCTTAAACTACATTTTATGTTCAAGTTAATTATCTCAAATGCTGAAATAAAGCTAAGACTTTTGTAGTCTAATGACATCTGTATTGGTTCTTTACCTTCTTTGTCAACAGTTCGATTCCCCTCTCATACAATCCCCTTGTAATGTTAAAAAAAGGCTGAATTTAAAAAAAAAAATTATCTTACTTGTTATTAGAACAATGCTATTTATTTAGAAGTCAGCCCTCATTTTTTCATTGGCTGTCAAATAAATTAATCATTCTATGTATTTATGCATCTCCACTTATTTCTCAATATAGTCATACCAACTAAATTAATCATTATATGTATTTATGCATCTCCACTCATTTTCTAATATAATGATACTAACTAGACTAAAGATAATAACATCACTCTTCTCATTATGCTTTTAAACTTACTTCAAATGCCATTAAACTTTTGAAATATCTAAGATATCATTGCACTTTAAAACTTATAAAAAAAAACTTACCACTAAACTTATAAAAAAAATTATCCAATTTTTCACTTACTCGCTACCGGTTTATAAAAATTAATAAAGGAAAAATGTGGAAAATAGATTTTACCATGTTATAGTTTCACGATTAATATATGATAAAATAAATAATGACATTTCAACGAAAAAAGCCGATTTTCAAAAATTCAATGGTACACCAAGTAAGATTTTATAAGTTCAATAGTAAGTAGGGTCCTATACAACCATCATTGGTTTTGTAAGTGTATCAATACAATTATAAAATGTAAGGTCATACTCATTGGTTCTTTAGAAATTTTCACGGTAAATGGGTCGAGTTTTAAAATATAGCGGTGGATGAAATAGGTTTTGAAAAGTATAATGGCATATGAGAAAAAGGTTTTATAGCATTAGCATGTGTTAATGAGATCACATTGAAAGTTGAGTTTTTTCATTTTTCACATTATGCAATAGATTATGGATTGATAGTGAAATTTTTTGGTGTCAAAGGAAAATAGTGAAAATCTTAAAAAAGGAAAAACACGAAAAGAATTGCCATGGGCTGTTAAGAAAACCACAAATTTCAGAAAGAACCCCACGTAGGCTTTGGAGTAATTTCTGTCCAAAAACGAGTTGATCTTTCCATCCGAGACGGGAAACTTGCACCAGTAAGAAAAATTTTTATTTATGTGTTAAAATCAATTCCACTATTTTTAGCGAGAGAGATAGAGTGAGGTGAAGAGGGACAGAATTTTCTGCTATTTGCATTCAGCTTCGGATCGTTGAAGAGCAAAAACGACGAGTCCAGAGAGGAGCAAACGAATCGATTATTTTATACGAAGATGGGTTGCTCGTTCTCGGGACTGAATGCCCTTTACGACGCTGTTAATGGCGGAGGGGACGTCTGGATCAATGAGAATCGGTTCAGGATCTTGAGGCAGCTGGGGGAGGGTGGGTTTGCGTATGTTTTCCTTGTTAAGGAGGTTCCTTCTGATCCTTCAAATGTTGGGATTTCAAAGAAAATCAAGGACTCTTCTCACGTCTCTGGTATTTTTTCCTTTCCACTTTTTTGGAACTTTGAATATTTTGTTCAATTTTTACGAGTGAATTTGTTATTTGGTGGTCTCAGTAAGTGTGAATTTTGATGGGATCTTTTGTTTTTGATGTGGGATCTACTAATTAGGTTTTTTTTTCGTTGCTGGGGTTATAGGTTTTTGTTGTGGCTTTGATTTGAATCTTTTAATTCACATTTGTTTGCTTGTAATAATGATGGGAAGTTTAAGAAAGAAGAAAGAATCAAGAATGGATTTTTCCTGAACGACAATATCCAGAAATTATTCACTACTGATCTTGGAATTGATGTAGTTTCCTCCAATGATTTTCTCCTACTTCAAAAAGGTTACATATGAATGTACCATACGACTATTGCCTTTTTGTTGTCATGATAATGAACAAGTAAGAATTTTCAGTCTCTCCAAACTAAAAGGTAAATAATGGCTTTGTTAATGTGAATTTCTGGTCGGGGAAGGTAGATCTTTTCACAATGTGTTACTTCACCCTCAAAATGAAACACATAAATAAATAAATAAATAAATAAATAAATAAACAAACAAACAAACAAATAATATTTTTAAATAAACTACTTAACTACAAACTAATATTTGAACTGATAACTGTATTTTAAGAAGCTGAACCCATGGAGGACTATGCTTGTGAAACAAATTTGCTGGGGACCTCTTATTTATTTACTTTTTGTGTGGGGCCTTGGGGTGAGCAAATGAAAGTTACTAGAAAGAAGAAGTGAAATATCTTTATTGATGTGCATCTTCCATATGGAATGGATGGTGAGTTGAGCCTAACCAAACAAATATACAATGGGCCAAACGGACAAAGTATATAATATGATTTAAACAGTCTATTTTGATGGTTGAACTACAGCTGATGGAACATATGCAATGAAGAAAGTTCTCATTCAGAACAGTGAGCAGTTGGAGTTAGTGAGAGAGGAGATCCGTGTTTCTTCTCAGTTTAGCCACCCCAATCTGCTTCCTCTTCTTGATCATGCAATCATTGCTGTCAAGGTTTGTTCATGTTACTTCATCCTTATATGCATTCATAATGTATTTTTATTCAATGAAAAATGGTTAAGGTTTGATCTTGTTTGAGCGAAGGGGTAAGAAGGCTTCCAGACTTTGCACTTATGAAGTGAGTCTGACAATTCATATAAAATCTCTTTAGTCATTGAATTTCCAAATGAAATGTGCAATAAGGATCAGAATGTAAAGGAGAGAGGCAAACCTCACATGCAACGAGGTTTCCTCTTGGTGGTAAAGCCTCTATTACAGATTTGACCTTATTAATTGATCTATGAACCTTGCTTTTCACTATCAAAACCATTTGGTTGTGATAATCTTGGAGTCTTGTTTGATTTTGATTTTTTCTTATCTTCACCTTTGTACTTTTATTTTGTAATTGTTATTAATTGTATTTGTAGCATCTGATAAAGTGACCTCATCATAATTTGAGGCTTGCCATTATGATGTGTGGCACCTGGAAAGCTGCCTGTTTCCATGTTTGCCCATGTACATTATGTGCCATCATTTGAACCATTCATCTCGCATTGCTTTCCTTTCTAATTGAGAAAGTCCTCGAGGAATTGCACATTCAGTTCTAAGTCTAGGTGAGTAAACTTTGTTTTTAGAAGGTAGTGATACTCAAATCGAATTATTATATCTGTAAAATATTATTGATAGATCTAATGGAATGGTAAGTATGATTCACTAAAAATGTAAATGCTAGTGCCTAGTGTAGAACTTGTCATTGGTTTCATAAACAATAACAATTAGGAAAATGGAGAGGGGAGGTGGGGGATCGAAGAAAAAAGGCAATGATCAAACCCCCCCCCCCGGTTCCTTTTATCAGTTGTGGTACCTGCAAGATGTTAAGTGCATAACGTTTGACATAAAGTTGCTGTGTGTTTATCTGATGGTCTTGCCTGTGTTCCGCCATTGTCATTCTTGTGTGCTTTATCCATTTTTTATATGATTAGTGAATAGCTTCAACTTCTTTCTTGACATAAAAGCAAGTTAGCAGGTGCATTGAGAAGGAAAAAAAGGAAAGAAGGGGGGGGGGGGGAGGGGGGAAGCAATGATGATCATATAGTAACCTCCTGCAGTTCTGTGGTGTTGAATTTTTTCAGACAAGATTAGCTTTGAATGTCCGCTGTTTCCTTTGGGTTTCATGTAATGTTAACAAGAGATGGAATACTATAATTATTTTTTCTTGAAAAGGCATCTACATAAATAGTCTATTACGCATTTTCAAGTGCAGGTATCTATAGCAATTGAGTTTGTCTAAAAGATTCCTTTTTCTGGCTAGGCCTCACAAGAACAATCCTGGAAGCATGAAGCTTATTTATTGTTTCCCGTGCACTTGGATGGAACACTATTTGACATTGGGAACGCTATGAAAGCTAAGAAGGAGTTCTTTTCTGCGTCAGATGTGCTTCAAATATTTCGCCAGGTAAGGGACAAATCTATTTCTACCTCGTAGACATGAAACTAGCAATTTGTTACATATGAAAGTTAGCTGTTATGTTGACGTTGTATACTTATATGGGTGGTTCAAGACCATATCAAGTGTTTAGAAATGGAAAAACTTTTCATGTGTGATACATATTTAAATTAATATGTATTTGCTTCGGATGAGAAAATATTTTGCTGAAAAATGATTGTTCATCTGCAGCTTTGTGCAGGACTTAAGCACATGCACAATTTCGATCCTCCCTATGCTCATAATGATGTAAAACCTGGTAATGTCCTCGTGACATACAGAAAAGGGCAGCCCCCTTTGGCAATTTTGATGGACTTTGGAAGTGCTCGCCCTGCAAGAAAGCAGATTCGCTCTCGTACAGAAGCATTACAGCTGCAGGTATTTATGTCTAATTCTTCAAATCTTAGTTCTCTGTCACTTGATGCGTATAATTTTATGTATACAATTTAGTAAGTCTCATGTAGTTGTGGCTTCTTTCCTTAAGTTCATTTGTTATATGTTGAGCAAATATGTCTTACCTTACCAGGGTGCTTTTGATTTGACCTCTGCGTATTGGTATGCAGGAATGGGCTTCTGAACACTGCTCGGCACCTTTCCGAGCTCCTGAATTGTGGGATTGCCCAAGCCTTGCAGATTTTGACGAGAGAACTGATATCTGGTCACTGGGCTGCACGTTGTTTGCTATCATGTATGAAGTCATCATATTGCTTCAAACTATTTATATGATAGCTAACTGTATTATGATTTCATACATGGATGCATACCTTATAGTCCTATTGCATTTTCTGATGAATCTTCATTTTCGAAAATAAAAATGTTAGATCTCTAGCGTATATTTTAAAAATTATAATATCGTCATCCTCATTAACAACCCCCCCTTTTTTGCCCTTTTTTTTCATTTTTCTGAAAATAATATCTGTTGGTTCCCTGCCTCTTGAGCGTGTTACCTTAAATTGAAAGTAAAGCAAGAGTAGTTATTAAATAGGTACTTTTATTTATTTACCCAAAGAGAGAAAAGTTATTTCAACTCACATTTAAGCTTAGCCAAACATGCGGGGTCTTAAAATGAGTAATCATCTGAGTCTTAAGAGACATGCTCTCTTCAGCCCCCCCCCCCTTTTGTAAACTACACGTTTTCTTTATTCTCTTCTTGATTGATCGATCTCTGCTTTTCATTAGGTATGGGGTTTCTCCATTTGAATATGCACTGGGAGAATCTGGTGGAAGCTTACAGTTGGCCATTGTAAATGCCCAGGTAAAGTGGCCGAAGGGCCCCAATCCTCCATATCCAGATGCACTTCATCAGTTTGTGACATGGATGCTGCAGCCTCAAGCCACAGTTCGTCCCTGCATCGATGATATCATAATTCATGTTGATAAGCTGATAGCAAAATTTTCCAAGTGAAAGAATGGGACCAGAGAATTACAGGATTAGTCGACACATGAAATGTGAACTTCAGATGACTGAATTCCGGTAAACTGCTATTTTTTTGTTTTTATTTTTGTAAAGGTGAATATGTGATGTGAAGGTATAGGGAGTTGTTCAATGTGCATGGGAAGGAAGTTTTTGGCCTTTTTTTTAGGTGTCTGGTGATCTTTCTTCATTGTATCACTTTAGCCCAATGAATCTAGATTTATTATCAGTATTAGAAAGGTTCCAAACCTCCAATTTAATAATAACGGATTTGGTTATTAGTTGTTACCATTGAAGCTTGTCATTTCATTCCCTCTTTATCTATCGTTGGTGCGAAAACTGCTATTTTGATCTATATCTCCATCCGTGGTGCTGCACATGAGCAGCAAATACACACAGCCATAGTCGACGGAGAAGCTGTTTACAAAAATTTGATACTGTTTTGGAAACATTAGTTTCCTTCGTTGGCGCTCCACTGACATACGAGTAGTGCTCAATGAGCACCACGCTGAGGCTGACTGATAAATCACCTTTGGAATGAGTTTCTTTAACCTGGGAGTGACTCTTGTTGGGCAACATCGCAGAGGATGGAGCCCACATGATTAATTTTTTGACTCTAGGTGGGGTTGGATTCAGGATTTTATATAGGACCGAGCTAAATATATACCGAGGAAAGTCAGTGCTTGGGGTTGAAGGGGGAAGCCTCCTTCCAAGGGGGTTAGAGGGAAGCACCCCCTAGGGATGAGATTTATCAATTTCATGGTACAAATACAATTAAGGGTCAGGGTTTAAACAATGTAACATTCAATACAAGATAAATTGAATAAGATAGTCATGAAAAATACAATGAGTTACATAAAAAAATATTACCATAGATAAAGTTTCGGTCCAGTTATGGAAATAAGGTCAGGTTCTTCATGGAGCCCGATCTTTAATCACAGACTGACATCTCACTAACACACACTACATGGCAGCATCTCATTGGAAACTGGACTCTATAATAAACCTGGCCCTGATTCTTTACAAATTTCCGATAAAGTTCCGTGTACAAAGAGTAAATAGTAAGTTTATATTAAGTACGGAAGTAAATATATTAATATTAACATCAAAAGCCATTTTTTCCCGTAAATGAGTGCCGCAAATGTTCACTGAGCTAATTAGTTTGCTCAACCCAGTTTTCTGCATTTTATCACGTCCAATAATCAATTCTAAATTAATGTACGTGGCTAAACGTGTCGTCATAATAATTTCGCAGAAGTTACTACTCGATCACTTTATATCTCTCTGTCATTCAAATGATAATGGTAAATTATCATGCTAATCAATTGACATGTCATTATATGTGGATTGGCGAAGTCATGTGGCTCAGTGACGGGTGCACTTGATTTTTTTTTTTATTAGTCCGCACGATATGTTGACATATTATTTTGTCATTTGTTAAGAAATCTTTCTTAATCGACCAAATAAAAAGAACGTAAAAATAAGCAATACCCTCACTGATCTAACGTCCTGGCTCTGCCACTACATGCCGATCGTTCTAGTTCTAGTTCTATTCATTGCACATGGTAAGTGTTTGAAAAGACAAAAAAAAAAAAAAAAAAGTGTTCATTAGCAAATTCAATCCATCAGTATTCTCCTGTGTCTGTTGTACTGTCAAATCTTGATCAATTTGTTCTCCTCGTTCCGTTGTACGGTCTAATCTTGTTCGATCCGCACTATACTACTTATCTGTTTCAACTTTCATAGTCTCTCTTTCCAACTCACATTCCTGCAACTAAATATCCGATAACGCCTTCACTCTCCCCATCTGTCACTCCTCCCCAATTTCCTGTAACTCTATCCCAACAACTACCACAAATATACTGCCACGTGTCCCCTTTCTCTAACTATATATACACAAAACCATCCAAGCACTCAATTAAATTCATACACACACATAGATTGGATATATATATATATATATATAGAGAGAGAGAGAGAAGTGTTATGTGACTGTGGGAGAGAGAGAGTGAGTTTAGTTGATATATTACATTGGTACAATCTTCTTACCATGAGCCCAACTCAACTCCATGACCAATATGTGAACAAAGAGCTACCAAATAATAATGGCATGATTCCACCAAATCTGAAGATCAATAAAGACTCTCATTTCATCAAAAAAATGCCTTCATCGTCGTCATTGTCGTCGTTGTCCTCGTCCGTCATCAATGGTGTCGCGTCCAAGCCGCCTCAGCCTCGTTATCCCGTCATCATCTATACACATTCTCCTAAGATAATTCACACACACCCTCGAGATTTCATGGCATTGGTGCAAAAGCTCACCGGATACACGCCGACTGAGGACGAAACCTCAAACCCTAAAACAACATGCGACGACGACGACAACAACAGCAACAACAACAGCGTTAAAAAAAGTGTAATCAGTGATGATAATGAGTCTACATCAGTTGTCACGGACGAGAATATCAACGGAAGCAGTAATACCTTCGGAGACTCCCAAGTTAACTCGAGGTTCGTCCCTCCGAGCCCGGGATTCAGTGGCTTGCCTTGTTTCCATCCGAATTCGACCGATATCTTGCCATCAGCTCCACCGTTTTATAACAACACGGACGCATTGATGTTCATGCACAAAATGAGAAGCTCTTTCTCATCTTCCACACTTGATGCCATGAAGGAGCTGCCAGAATTTTGAAATTTTTTTTGACAAATAATCGGAATCGTAGAATTCGATTTTGATAGTTCTTTAGTTGTAGAGAAATCAAAAAAGATTGGATTTTGATTTCTTTTCATGAAACAATTATTTGATTTTTTTTTTTGTCTGCAACGAGGTTTTTTCAGATTATTCTTTATCTGAATTCAATTGTTTTTCTTTCACTTATTATTAATGGCATCTAATGAATGAATAATCATTCTTTATTTGTTTATTATATAGTATTCAACCAGAAGTGATCAATTGGTCTCAGATTTGATTTCATGAGATTGTGCTAGCTGTTACTGTTAACAAGATCTTGCTTTCTTCTTTAACCGCTTAAATTTAGATGACATAGTTCAACTATATGTTATATGAAATATTGAGTCGACCACACCTATTCTACAACATTCTTCAGGGACGATTCAAGGTAACAAGAACGATCCAGAAGATCATTGCTGGCTTGCTTTCCAAGACTCGGGTTATATTATTTCCTCGTCAAATTAGAAGTAAACTTGTCTTAGTGGGACGGAGGCGGTATATAATCTCTCCTCTTGAGATACAAGGGGAAAAAATACCCATATGATTTAAAACATCACAAACAACGATTTATGAAGATTTTACCTTTGTATAATTTTCATTGACGTAAACAACCAGCTAGAAAGAGCATTGAGCAAAAGAAAGTAAGATTTATAAAGTCTTCCCCTTTTTCTTCAATTCTGCTGAAAATGTTACACATTTAGAGCAGGTAAAGCTCATCGTATTTTTTTTTTCCCAAAATGATCTTCGTACTTATTATTAAAATCTCTTTTTCCCTCTATCAAGTAATAAAACATATTGTACAAAGCAGATTATTCGAAATGACAAAATCCTACCCAAAGTGGGACAGTATAAAAACTGACCACTAAGGGCCGGTGATCAATTGTTCCACGTGACTAATTCCGACCGATAGTAGACAGTTTTTACACTGACCACTAGGTGTGGTGATCGACATTCACACACCGTATAGCCGATATAGAATGCTCATATTATTATATGACACAACTTTCTTATACCGTAATATATACAAACTTACAACAGGCAAGATATCCTCAAAAACAAACTACAACAAATGAAAATGTCACTTTTTCTTTTTGTCCTCTTTGGCTCTTTCAAGACTAACCGGGGCAGCAGGTATGCTGAACCACCACTCCCGAAATCTTCTCATCCACCTTTCGGTGCCGGCTTTCCTAGGAGGTGAGTATCTTGTGAATATTTCCAGAAAGGCTAGTAGAAAAATGTATCTTAAGGGTAACAATGCCACAAGTAAAGCTGTGGCCAAAAGTGCAATCGCAAATTTCTCTGTCGCCTGGATATATATTAGCAACGAACAAGTTAGTGTATAATAATTGCTTTGCCAAAGGTAACAAAAATTATATGGATTCCAGGGAGGGACAGCATTAACACACCCACACACCTACCAGACGAAATTGCTCGTTTGGAAATTTCTCAAAAAGCTAATCATAGCTTTTTGAGAAAAAATTGTCTTCCATCCATTTAAAAAAAGGGAAGAAGGAAGAAAAAAGGTGTATTCCAAAATGGAACCTGATAAGTGAGTTTTGAGTACTAAAGCAACTAAAGTTACATGCCGGTGAACGTACTTGTTTCATCTTGCAATTACTTAGTACCAGGACACAACAATGCAACTTAAATCCATGTTTCAGGGGCATACTTTATAATAGTTAAGGGAAAAAAAGGTATCTGTAAAAAGATTTGTTGAATATGTGGATGGTTCAGAAGAACTTCACTGGTTTAAGAAAATTATTAGATTTATCTGTGGAGCAGCTAGTTGTTCAAGTCCAGACTTAATACAGGGATGTGTCTTACTCAACATAAATGGGGGGAATTAACAGAAATATTTGTCACCCATTGACAGAACGACGAGGGCAAGCAAGATGGACGAACTAAAAAAATACCTGAGGAAAGATGGCCAGTAGTAACGCACGGCATTTAAGAAGAACAATGTTTCCATCCTGGATTAGCTCTTCAGTCTGAGAAATTGCATTTTGAACCGCCAAAAGCTGCTCCATAGTATTCATTGCAGGAGGGGCTATTACTTGGAGTTCATGAACTGGCCTTCCTTGGCCACAAAACCGGGTAACCAACATGAAGACTGCCAAAAAAATGTGCTCTTCCGATCTCAAAGGCATATCCTAGCCAACCTCTGCAAAACAAGTAGGGGTAAGTGGTAGCAAATTAAGCAAGAGAAGCAGAATAGGACAGAGAGAGAATAGATGCAAAGAGGGAAGAGAAATAAGAAGATAACAATTTCTAACATAAATTATGACTCCAGTTCCCATTCTATAGTTGTAATGAATTCTACTCCAAGGTAACTTAACCACATGAAAATTTTATCAAAACAAATTACGTCTAATCTTCTCTTATTTTATCTTTCCTAGTAAATATCAAATATGATCAATCTAAATATATCTCTTCCTCCTCAGAATGCCCAGAAGTAAGTTTCTTTTGGACACTTGAACCCATCAGTTTGCATGACGCGCTCGTGAAAATACAGCAAGCAAGGTAGTAGACATATTTTGCCCAGATAAAGATTTGAAAGGCTTAACCATGAACGTGTCCCTAACAATTCTTCAAGACTTTACAACATCTTCTGGGCTTTTACTAGTTTGTTTTGCTACACTCATCCTGTTTATATGACATGTGAACCTTTCAAATATATTTCTCCCCTCCCCAACAGAATACTTTACCAAATGAAGGAATCATTCAACAAAGGATCAAAGCTAGGGGGGTCTCTTGGCATGTTTCTTCTTATGGTCATCCTGTTGAGAAATTAAAGCTACTGCACAACCTTGTCAATAACAATAGCACCCGTAATTTCTTTTTCATAGGCCTCAATTACTTAAAAACGTCAAATCCCTGTACTTTAAGTACCATGCTTTCTGTGTAGTACAACAGTACTTATGCATTTTTATTAACTTATACAGATATACCTGCATCTTGTACGTATGAGGATGTGGAGTTCTAGAAAGTTGAGCAATTCTGTGAATTGGAACATTGTGATTTTGAAAAAAGCGAAGTTGAATACCTTAAAAAGAATGCCAACATGACCCTTCATATGAGATCATGACCCTAATATGATTGCAGTGCTCTATGATGTTTAAATGGGAATTTTGATGAGTATATTGCGCAAAGAGATGATAATTATGATACTAATACCAGATGCAGTAACCATACATATTAATTTTATGGTATAACTACCAGAGTTTAGGAAATCAGAATTGGTGAATTTACAGTTTTATGACAGACAACTTACAATAAGGCGTGTCAACAATGATTGATCTTTCCAGATGATGATAAGGACAATTAATGTTTATGAATTAATGGGTATCAAAACTCTTTCTTCTTAGAGGATGCTTCTTAATCTAAAGAGAGTCATCAAAGACTAGAAAGAGTGCGCCCCCCCTCCCCTACCACCCAAAAAAAAAAAAAAAAAACACACACACACACTCTTCTCCTGGGGGTGGGGGATTCCATTGAGATTTAACTCAGAGAAACTATCTCACCTCCAGATAACATAAGTGAAAAACAAGCAGAACACCAAGGACTTCAAATAGTCTTCCCAATAAAGCAAAGAAAGAAGCCAATTTCCAACTTCTGTGAGGGGAGAAAGCAATTCCTGCAATTACAAGACCGTTAAGAACTACTGCAGGTGAAGGCCCATGAAAATTAGAGCAACAGCATGCCTAGAAAATGAGACAAACCAAAAATGTGGCATCCAAGAGTAGAATATCACATATTTATGCTAAAGCAGCTAATCATTTATCAGAACACTCAATACTAAGAGAAGATGGAGTCAGTATAAATATGCTATACTAAAGTAAGGTACATAGTATGTTGGCAATACCTTCATCACTGCCAAGTTGGTGTCAACTCCATCAACTTTAACTCCATCTACCGTAGATTGAGCATGCACTACCTTTTGGTAACTGCTTCTAGCTTCTTTAACTGCTTTCTCCAAAGAAGTCATCTCTCCAACGGCAGTTTCACCAACAACCAATCCAGTGTCACTGGCCACACTAGAACTTGTTCCCGTCGCAAACCCCAAATTAGAAGCAATCGCTAAAGCTGAAGCTGAATATGTTCCACTTCCAAATTTGGGTGAATTCGTGCGATCTAATTCTCTCATTGCAGACATGTTCGCAAGTTTTTCCAGAATACGATCCCCACCTGGGAGCTGGTCACAGACATTGAACATAAGGAGAGCCTCACAGGAAAGAGAGATTGCGGAACCTAATTCCTTGAGCACTTGCAGCCGCAGAATCCCAAATATTGCTTTCAGAAGCACTTCATCCCTCTCTAGAGAACTGATCTGGAACTTACGCATAAATCTATGGGCGTACAGAACTTCGCGAATAATAGCTAACCAATAATCACGACGTGTGTGACCTTTAAGCTCTGGAAACTCCATTATGACTGGCTCCGATCTACAGAAGGAATACTAAAAGAATTTATAAGCTTCTCAAGATATAAACAAGGAGAAAAAATATGGCAGACAGAAATTTGTGTGCACTTGTAATGTGTTCAAGCATCAAAGAAAATAGCGTCTGCACCATGCCTTACAATGAAATTGATTTATAGAAGACTGCCTTGTCAAAAAGCCTGGTTCCCCATGGTCCCGTCAGCTCAGGTCTAACAACTTGCTTTAAGTCATCAGCTAGATCATATACTTTGGCTTTATCATAAGAAACAACACGAAGAGCTTCAAAGTACATAGCATGATCTGTCAAAGTTAACCGACCTGCAATGACAGACACGTACACAGATAGTTTAGACAACTGAATACATCTTGCCAATTTTACAAAGTTCTGTCTCCCAATAACAAATTTAAGACTTACCAGGCCACGTTGAAATACCCACATGTTCAAGAACAGGCTGACTTGTGACAGTTCCATCCACTTCAATTATCCTTTCCTCCCTTCCTGATCGCAGGGAAGCAAGAAGAGTTGATTCTGACTGAGACTTCAATTTCCGAATTGCCCTGCAGAATATAACCAGGCCAAAAAAAAAAATACAAATCAAACTCAGAGAAGAACTATCACTTGCTCAACTGTTAAAATGGGACTAGAAAGAAATTGCAAAATAAATTTAATGGAGCAGAAGTAAAGAAATAAAGAAAATTGTTATGCCCTAGATGTCCCGTTGCCGTCATCTTATGTAATAAGCCGTAGTATTATTCTGGTGATATGCATTAAACATGACATTGTTTGAAAAGGCTTAATCCAGTATTGTGGTGTTGCATAAATGATAAACCTTAAGACAGATCAACAATTAATTTAAAGGAATATTAAAATTTAAAATATATATATATATATATTAAATCATACCAAATCTTTAAAGGATCCCTGGTAAAGCAAGTTACAAAAATTAAATATTTTTCTGGCAAACAAATATAAAGTAGAGCAATGAAATAATATGCCAAAAATTTAAGGCCACTTATAGAATGTCTGGAAATGCACTACGTGGGTGTTTGCAAACTCCTTAAAACGAAAATTTATGTGAAATAAGAGAGAATGACTGAAGTTGAATCGTGGAGATTTGTGCAGTAGAGGTGGGTCACGTGAGACATATGGTTGTAACTGGTTTGACCAAATTCAAATTTGAAAAAGTAGGTGAAAAAATTCGTATGCAGACATGGATAAATGGGCAAACACCTTAGTTGTCTTGAGGTTAGAACCTTGAGTTGTAAGCTTCACTGAGTCAAGACATAAGCCTCACAAATTGCACTTAAAGAGTGGGATTCAAGGTTTTAAGTCTCAAACAGTTCTTTTTAAAAATGTGGATATGGTAGACAATTTTAGTTCACTTATGCGTAGTTCATGCTAATCCAAAGTACGTTGTATTTTTTTGTTGGGGGAGGGGAAAATAGAGAGTTCATTTCCTCTCTCCCAATTTCACGCAGAACAAAAAGCAAAATTAACAAACCAATGTGGTAAAGTAGCATATCTTTACTACACTCATATTTATTCTAAACTCTCATGATCACAACCTTAACATGGGACATTCACATAACAAACCCAGATTATCTATTTAATCCTATGATTCTCTCTATTCAAAGTTCCTCCGTATTCAAAGTCAAAAGAAGCATAAGACAGCTATTAAATGGCTCCATGTTTACGAATGAAGAAAGAAGAATTTGAAAAAGGCAGGTTAATCAAAGCATATTGAAAGCAGAAATGACATGCGAAAGAGAAAGGAATATACATCCATAGCCGTTGTCCTTGTATTATAAACTGATCATGAAGTGATGCTACAATAATAGATAATACCTTTCCAGTCCTATAAGGTACTTGTCATAGACAGAGAAGTGAAGCCGGCCATTGTTTGGAGCTGCAAGAACCTCAAAGATATTATCACTGACAATAACATTGGCAATAATAGGAACAGCTGGAGCAATTCGAGAAAAGGCCTCAATTCCAACTGTAACATCGTCATCCATCTAAAACGAACACAAGAGACAGACAAGTCAATATTATTTTAGTGAAAAATTCAATTTCTAGGAGGTGAAAAACTCAAAGAACAGACTGCTATTTTAAAGCTTGTAGTTAATTCTTAAAAATGCAAATTTCCATAGCAAACACCATGCAAGAATATGTTTGCTAAAAACAAAATAGCGAGCAATAATGACATCTGAAGTCTAAACAAAATCTATAAACTTGATGTAATCAGATGCGGCTTAATTATAAAATCCCGTCCATAAAATTAAAATTGTCAATACATACATCGTGAAACGGCTGGCTGGCAGCTGCTGGAAACTCCCAAGCGATCATCATGTCAAATATAAGCCGGCGAAATTTTTTGTCATCAAGATAACCAGTTACTTGAATTGATAGAGCAATAGCCCTAAAGCAACAGTATTCCACAAAGTTGCGGGCAAAGTTGGATGGATGCCTTAAAGAAGCAGAAGCCTCCCCATCGAAGTTCTCACGAAGTTGGCACATGGAGACACCAAGGATTCTGCATGATTAGTGTTTTGCACTTAAAAAAATTTACACAAATAAGATACATCAGGGGTACCCTAAGTAATACATGATATTAACTGTGTCAATATTCTACCGATTTATGCACCCAAAAAAATTAATCAAGATTGCAAAGATGTGTGCTCATAAACTCAAGTGAATGATTTTAACAGTTACGAGTACGAAATGCTTTTCACATACAAGTCGGATAGCGCGATAAGGCAATTACACTCCTCCGCCTGGCATTCCAGTTCAAATACTAGTGAGGTTTTTTCCCTTTATAAGGCTTCAAACGTTAATAACAACATAGATAAGTAAAAAAGAAACTAACTTGGAGCATCTGCGGACCACTACATTTGCCATGGGTGAGAGTTCATGCAGCCAGTTCTTCCCCGCGGACGGAGAATTTCTCATCTCCTCAATTTCATCATTGAATGGACTCTGTGTTCTAGTCAACCACTTAAAAGACCCTTCTTTTACCAGCCCCTCTAGC
The DNA here is from genome assembly GCA_963692815.1 of Nyctanthes arbor-tristis. Classification (NCBI taxonomy): domain Eukaryota; kingdom Viridiplantae; phylum Streptophyta; class Magnoliopsida; order Lamiales; family Oleaceae; genus Nyctanthes; species Nyctanthes arbor-tristis. Next base: position 55,729 of record CAVNYN010287820.1, on the reverse strand, counting down.
ATGTTCCTGGTTTTGCTGACCATAGCCATTTCACCAATCCCCTTTCCCATCAGATGTCACCTATTCAGCAAACAACGCTTAAAATGAATAACCACAGAGAATCAATGTACCCTTCACCAATTACCCTACACTAATAGCTAATCAAGATATTTGCAAAAACAAAACATATTTTTTTATTGACCCAATAATGCTACTGTTGATAAAATGATCACAAACAAAAGCCCCCTTTCCACAATCAAATCATTTAACATAAAAAACTCAGGCCAGCAATAGGCAATTCAATTACCTCAAAAACTAATTAGAATAATCCCCAAGAGTCAGTCACGAGTCACCACCCTCCACAAGCTCCCTATTACGAAGCTATTAACCGAATTTCCAAAATCCCATCTAGCAAATTCGAAGAAACTACAAAAATTGGACAAATAAATAAAATGATACTCTAGATTACATAACAAAAGTAACCAGCGTCTTCTAAAAAACTCGAAGACGAAAAGCCCATCTGAAACAGATTCTTCCTTGCAGTGGGGTTGTCTAATACTTGATAGCGGAATAAATGAATTGTGAGAAAGGATCAGTGGGGTACTATACTTGGCCGACAACGCGCGTGACAGAGCTATCTGAACTGGGATCCGTGGATGCCTTATACATGGAAGTGTACTTATTTATTAAGCAAGGGATTGTCATTGAAAGAACTTGTAACAAGAGGAAACAGAAAATAGATACGGGCTAATTTGCATGGTCTATCCTTAATGTTTGAATTTCCTGCGTTCTTAAGTCCTATTGTTCGGAAATTGATAATTTTACCCTTAGAGCCAACTCTTTTTTTAATTTTATTATTTTATTAATTAATTAATTAATTAATTAATTAATTAAGTAATAATAACACAATCTACCCTTTCCACGATTCCATTTTCTTCCATTTATTTAACCACTAAATAGTTATAATTCTATACTTTTTTTTTATTTGATCTGTGGGTCCTTTTGTTTGATCTTGGCCACCTACGGCTTGGATCCTTTGACCCTCTTTGTATTTTCGTTCTAAATAACGAAGTTTACTTCTCGTTAAAAAAAAATTAAACAAGCAATTAAAGCAATTGCCACCGCTTGAATGACTTTAATAGCATGAGATTTTCATTAAAAAAAAAAGTCATAATTTGGAATAAAGAAAACAAAAATGTCACAAGAAAATTTGTAATCTGAATATAATTAGTGAAACTAAAATGTTCTATAACGTGACAAAATCTAAACTCGGCAAGAGCTCTAGCCATCCTAACCAAAACCAAAAACCCTTTAAAGACGTCAAGTTTTCCACATCCACCATATAACAATCAAACAAACAGAAATTGGCAATAGAGGTAGATTACACCTTAAAGGTTGATTTTTAGGATAAAATTGCCAGTTTTGAAACGATTAGATTTTTTTTTTGGGGGGGTGGTTAGTAATAGGGATAGTCCATCTCGATTAGCAAATATTACAAGCGGGTGTGTCTTATGTTGCAATTGTGTCAAAACTTACTTGTCTTTTTTATATATAGAGCCAACGCAAGGCTTATTACGAAATTTGCGTACCTATCACTTTTTACCATTGTATAAAATACTTCAGCCATCAATGTCCCTCCAATCAAGTGTTAAGATGTGAGTCCATGAACTCTTTAAATGAAACCACGTTTGCTACGATCTTTTATTATTATTATTATTATTATTAATTGCTGGAGTAAATTTTGACTTGATGTATTTGATACTTTTCACTTACTAGTAGTTAGCATGAGCATTATACTAATTTTGACCAACTACATCTAATATTGTTACGGGACCAAACAAATAGTATGGTATAATATCAGCCACTAATGTAATTCGTAGAGATGATGTGCTCATAGAAGCTCAATCCTGTTATAGCACTATTTGGATGGCACCTTATGACATCATCTGTTGACGTGAAAAAAAGAGCCCGACAATTGAAATAAAATTACCACCGGCATTAGGAAACATGGTCTCTAATATATTGAAATAAACGAAGATTTTCAATTCATTCCAACCATAAATATCTGTCATTTCTATCATTCACAAGATCTGTGAAAACAATGCCATGAGTACCCGAATTAACTTCCTCAAAGAATCAATCATTCGTATAACACTTGTATGAGTCGATGTGAGTAGCAGAAAAATCTTGCTAGCTACCTAGCATGAATAATTGACATTCTCCGGCCAAAGAAGGAGAAAAATCCGATGAATATCTAACCTGTGTATGTTGATATTGCCGGAGGCAACTCTTCTGTGCCGGTTTCCTGTTTAGATGCAGAAGTCGGAGTTCTTGTACTCGGCAAGAAGATTGTCTAGCTGCATTAACAAATATATTCATGTCAATAGATGATCCTCCTTGCAAACAAATAAAGCAGCCTATCGGGATTCAAAAGTCTTTTACATCAAATAAACTGCACATCTCCTAAACAACATATAACGGAAGAAGAGTAATGATGAATGAACAGTTGACCTCAAGATAACGAGACCAAGATACGTCGCCCCACAAAGAAATAAGAAAGAAATGAATCCCCTGCAAGTGATACTGTATAATCATAAAATGTACAACATAAATATGAACAATGAAACTTGAATAAGCTTGAAAATAATTTAAGAGCTCCCCCCCCCAAAAAAAAAAAAAAAAAAAACCCGAAACACCAACGCACGC